>PVKE010014722.1:0-34488 GCA_004027555.1 Craseonycteris thonglongyai | reverse complement strand
TCACTGTTATTAAACTGTAGATTGGAAAATTCAAGGTTTAAGTTCACCTAGAAACTTTATTTTCCAACTATTAATTACTAAGCGCCAGGCCTACAACAATAACAAGATTGAAATTCTGGTCACCATTCAACAAATTCGACACTGAAGACAAGTGAAATGAGGAAAGCCTTCCATATTGAAATAATCTGGCCCCTCTAGACACATGATTTGAGGTACCAGCTAATTTTCCATGTAGATTTGGCCTGAACATACAAAGAAAAAGTTCACACAGGGACGTGGTGTCTCTTTGGCCTAACCCTGCAGAGGATGTTTGCCTTAACCATACGTTTTTTTATTGTCCAGTTAAGTTTTGAGTAATTCAGCTGATGGCATTTTCAGCCCTGCCTCATTCCACCTGTGACTCATTCCACCTTCAAATTAACAGCTCTTTTGGAAAGTGTTTTTTCATGACTTGGCCAAAACTTTTCATGGCTTAATTTTATCCCTTTCTTCCCAGAGAAATGCTTTCAACATGCCCAATGATTGCACATTTCAGAAGAGCCTGAAGCTGTAGCCATGGCAAATGCCTGCCCAACCTCCATTTCACCTTTGCCCTCAGCCCCACTGCCTGCTCCCTTCACCTTCCCCCTGTATCTGCTTCTCAACTCTCTCTCCATTGCCCACGTACATTTCCAGCACCCTGACACGTCCACTTCACGGGATCCAAAGTCATATGACTAAAGGAGAAGATGCACAGAAAGGTGGGTCAGGATGCCTGGGTTCTCTCTCTGCTCCTCTAAGAACAGTGAGCTTCTAGCCAAATTGCTTCCTCTCTTGACTTCTTCATCTGTAATGAAACCGAGAAGCAGAGATACAGGGCCCTGACCAGTAGATAAGACGGAGACGTGCACAGTGTATTAGTCAGCTATTTCCTCAGCAATGCTGTATAACAAGCCAGCCCAAGAGCAAGTGGCTACCTCAATAAGCATGTATTCGGAAGCCGGGATGGCTCAGCGGGTTAAGCGCTCACTTTGCAGCCCCGGAGCGAACCCACATGCTGAGCTGGGGTGTGCCCCCAGTTCAGTTCTTGCCAGGGCCTATGCGGGAGGCTCCCGGCCCAGTTCCTGCCCTGCGCAGCCCTGTGCCCACCTGTGGAGTGAAACTATATGGAAAACCAATGCTGTCAACTATGGAGACTGCTCTGGGTCCTCCCCCTTCTCTCTGTCTCCCTTTGTCTGTTTCTCTCTCTGTCAAAAAACAATAGAAATAAATCTTTAAAAAAAATAAAATAAGCATGTATTCCCTTGCTCATGAGTCCACAGTTCAGCTGGGGCAACTCTACTTCGTGTCATGGGTAAGCTGGGCTTCGCTTCAGGGCACAGGGAGGAGCCAGGCCTGCTCCACATGTCTCTCTTCCTCACGGACACACTCTTTTCCTGGTGATTACTGGAGCCAAGAGCGAAGCCAAACTACACAAGTGCGTTCAAGGTCTCTGCTTACGCTTCTTTCCTCTAGCCTTCCATTGACCCAAATATGTCACCTGGCCTAGCTCAAAACCAAAGGGGGTGAGAAGTATACTGTGCCCACAGTGGGAGGGGGTACAGCTGAGCAATCATTCAGGATAATCATCACATATAGCTCTCCTTCAGTAGACTTGAAAATCCAATAAGATCAGTTTCTGGAATGCATATTTGGAAAGGAAAATAAGACTTTAAGAGATAATTTACCCACCTTACAATTTTCATGAGACCAAAAGGAAACTATTCTCAACTATGGATAATTAGGTAATAAAAGTTAGAATCTGATGCATGCTGACTATGTACCAGGCCCGATTCCAGGGTCTTTTCATTTATTCTCTTATTTAATTGAAATATTATTTAAACAGCCCAGCTTGTTGTTTTACCACATATAGGACACCCTAAACAAAATTAATCCTGAAAAAAAAAAAAACCTATCTTTTCAATTCAAAAATGTTCAGCTAAAAACAATTCTTCATTATTTGACCAATTAAATCAGTATTCACTGACTATCTCGAAGTCTCACTTTAGTGATATTATCCACATGTTACAGGTCAGATAAGCAAAGATTAGAGGACATTAAATCACAGCTCAAAAGTTAAGAAGATGGAATATGAACCCAGATATATCAGGTGTCAGACCCATGGCCTTCTCACTACCTCATGTGTCCTGAGGTAACACTGAAACTATGCATGATATGTGCTTAGTTAAAGCTCATAGAAGAAAGAAAGGAAAGAAGGAAGGAAAAATGGAAGGAGGGAAGGAAGGACAGTGAGAGATAAGAAAGGAAGGGATGGAGGATGGGGGGAGAAAGGGAGGAACAGGGAAGGGAAGGGTACAGACTAATCACTTTACAACATAGGAAAACTGAACACACTTGAAACAAATCCACAATATTATGGGGTAACTTCAAGCTGCAAACTAAGGGAGAACAAAATTATATCTTCACAGAGACTTAAATGGTCCATTGGTAGATTAATTCAGTCGTTCAACAAACAATGCCCTATCTTGACACAGTCCCCAAGTGGTGAGAGCGCAACTTCTGCCTGGGCCCTTCTCAAGGTATGCAGCAGGGAAAGGTCCCAGGGACACAGAATCCCCACAGCTGGTTAGAGACTAATCAGGTTCCCCGTTTTTTACACATGGACCCAGACCCCATTTCCCAAGCATGACATTCAAGTTCCTACACAATTTGGTCCCATCCTACTTCCTGCCTACATCCCCAGCCCGGCCCAGATTCTGTCAGCACTCAGCTTCTCGCCCTTTCTAGAATATGCATCTCTCCCAGGCTCTGGGCCTTTGCACCTGCCCTGTTCTCTGCCTGGGATTCGTCCCCTCCTCCCATCCCCTGCTGGCAGGCTTGTCCTCGTCCTTCTGTGTCCAATCTCATCATCGGCTCCTATGTGACACCATCCTTGGATTTCCCTGGCAGACCGAGTCCTGCCCACTGTGACCCCTGGCATTGCTCAATCACCTCTATTACAGCAAGTGTCACATGTCAAGGGTCACTGATCTACACCATTGTTTCTTCCACTGAGTTTTCAGCTCCTCACAAACAGGAAATACCTTATGCAGCTTTGTTACACCCCACTGTATGCAGTCTAAAAGCTAGCAAATTAGACCATTTTAGCTTCCTGCAATGCGTGCTTTTGTGACACTCAAAGGTGGAGCCAGGCCACGATGAGGACTTTGCCTTGTTCCCACCCGTCCTTCTACACATGCCTCCTGCGTAGGCCTTTCCCAAATCCGGGTAGAATCTGTGAGCAAACCGCCCATCAGGTCACGGCCACCCAGAGAGCCATGCACTGGGGCCAGGGGTCAGGCCCAGCCTGCTGATAGCCTGAGGCTAATCTATCAAAGCACCAACCCAAATGGCTGGAACAGTAGCCAGGAAGGACGCCAGCATCTCAACCCAGGAAGTATAAGAGTGCATGCAAGCCAACAAAAATCAATGACCAGCCTCCAGCTTAACAGCTAAGAGTCAAGAGAACAGAATAAGGATTTGGGTTCCGGACAGGAGAGCTCAGACAAGTTGATAAATGTTATCTCTTTTATGTGATTCCTTGAAAATGCCAGAGCTAGATCCATCCTCCCCTCTGTTTCTATGGCAATTGGGCAAACCTTTATTTACTTATTTCAACAGCTCATAACCATTTATGCATCAGCCACTCCCAGAAGTGTATGAGAGCAACAGTTCTGTCACCTTTTTCTCCGTGTCATCAGCAGTCAATATGATGATGCTTAGGTCATTCAAGAAGGGAAGGAAGGAGAAAAAGAAAAAGAAACAGGAGAGGGAGTGGGGAAGGGAGGCAGAGAAGAGGAGGGGAGGGGAGGGGAGAGGAGGAGAGGGAATATGCTACTCAAAGTTAACATGGTTAAAGAAGTCTTGATTTCTGCCACCTTCCAGCCACAAACCAGTTCTTCTTCCAGCGGTCTACATATTTGCCAAGGGTACCATCGACTCCCTTAGCCCCCTGGCCAAAGCCCAGGCCCAGCCTCTAACTCTCGTCTTCCCCTCACCCCTCACCTTAGCATCAGCACAGTCTTCGACGTATACTATGAAGCAGATCCAGCCCTCCCACCGTCGTCAGCACTCACCCTAGTCCAAGTCTTGCAGCAGTCTCCTCGCAGGGCCTGCTGCTTCTGTCAGCCTTCCTATAAAAGCCAGTGATGTTCTCTAAGGGTAAATCAGAACACAGCCCTTTTCTGATCAAAATCCCTCAATGATGCCTCGTAAGCCTTAATTCAAAATGGAAGTCCTGACAGTGGCCATAGGGCCCTCTGTGACCTGCGCTTGCCAACCCCTCTCATGTCATCGCCCTCCTCCCCATCTGGAACACCAGGCTTCGGCCACAGCCTTCATTATAGTCCTCGTACACATGACACTTCCCAACTCAAGGACGTTGAGCCTGATAACCTCTGTCTTTGCACAACAGTCGTCTTCATTCAAAGTGTAAGCTTCTCAAAGAGGCTTCCCTGAAGGCCCTAGTGAAAATAGACACACACTCACACACATATACACACACTCACGTACATGCATACACAATCCCACACAAGACAAACACACTCACACACACATGTATACACAGGTTTATGCTGTCATAAACGCAAAGTGAAGAGTCGGCTACACCATTCCGGTTGGTACCTACTGAAAATGTGTTTTATTTGCTCCACAGAGAACTTACTCTTTACTGTGATCTCTCAAGTTCTGTGCACCAACTGAGAGCTCTGTGTTTGTTTACAAGCTAAGAAAACCTCAGGAAGAAAGGGCATTGTTCACACTTTCGCAGTAGGCTGGAGAGTCGTGCTGTAAGCTCCACATTGTTGAGGTTTTATTTAGTGCTGTGGTCTCTCCCAGAAATCGGAGCATGATATTCACTCTGACAGCCAGAATCTTACAACTTCTAAGGACTGAAGGCTTGAATTCTAGGCATCTGAGAGTTACACGAAGCTGTGCAATCCTTATAAACATTACAGGCCTTCTGGAGCCTATGAATTGCCTCCATTTAAACTCAAAAGCCCCATGACACAGTTCCCGGAGCCTGTAAACCCTGTGATACCACACTAATAACTCCCCTGGCAAGAAATAAGCTTCACTTCCCGCGGCCCGTAAAGGACCTTGCCTGACCTTTAATATCAATCGGGGGTAACGTGCCTGGGAAAGCCCAGGCCGGGGGCCGGGGCCGGGGAGCAGGCGCGGGGCCACCAGAGCGCACGCGGCCTGGCAGCCTGGTAAGCATGCAGGCATGCCGGCCCGGGGGTGGAAACCCCTGCAAGCTTCTCGTTCCTCTTCTCCAGGAAGAAGACCCCACTACCTGCCCCACAGGCTTGTGGGAGAACTAAGAGGCTTCGGCGTGCAGCGGTGGAAACACTAAGCAAATCGCTGTGCACAGTGAGATGTGGCCTGGCCTTTGGGGGCTGCAGAGGCCTGTGGGAGAAGCAAAGCAAAGCAGGCAGCTTTAACATACCGGGGGTGCCACAAACATGCAGACACATTTTAAGAGATGTTATCTATGTGTTACTTTTCCAAGTTGCATTAAATTACGGTAGCAATGTGTAGTATGAGGTTCACTCAAAAGATGGCATGACTCAAATGAATGCTAGTGTCACCACGCGACAGGCAGGACAGTCAGAGAACATGGCAGAAGCACCATGGTCGTCTGAGGGTTTTTTCCACATCTGTGTGAACGGCACCACTTTGTCATCGTGTCCAGTGCAGCACCGGGTGCCTCTCACACACTCCACTCAAAACGAGTGGGCGGCAGAGCTGGAAGTAAGGCCAGGAAGGATGGCAGGCGGCAACGAGGACGCGAACCATCTTCTTGGTAGCTCTGCAGGACAGATATCATCACTGCACAGAAAAGGAACCAGAGGTCCCCTCACGGTGACCCAGTAGGAGTCTTCCGATGTGTCTACATGGCGAGGCTACAGTCCCCAGTCGCCCACCAACCATCAGTCTCAGTGTTGCCGGAAAGGCATTTTGTGCGTGTAATTAAAGTCCACCATCAGTTGACTTTAAGTGACAGTCATTACCTAGATCATCGGTTGAAAAGCCTTAAGAGCAAAGTGGAGGCTGCCCTGAGGAAGGAGAGATTCTACCAGTGGACGGCGCTATTTTCCAGCCCTGCAGGGATGTAAGTGAACGCCTCCCAAATGGCCCCCTAATAGATACCTCCTGCTCATTCTGCTTCTCCACTTGTGCTGTGGCTGATACACCAAATGGGAGGGGGTGTCGCTTCCCTGAGTAGATCACAGAAGGTTCTGGCTTCAGTCTTGCTAGGAGACTCTCCCCGTTCAATGGCCTATGACCCAAAACTGGTGGCATTCATCGAGTGCCTACTATGTGTTCATGCTTTCATATGCTGTGCTATTTATTCCACACAGTGTCCCAGCCATGTGAAGGGTAGTAAGCCCCTTTACAGATAAGAAAGCTGGAGGATCAGGTTAGATGACAGAGGTAGGGAATGACTAAGTCAGAGCTGGGACCAACATGACTGGCTTCAAAACTCTTCCTGCTATGCCATCCAGGCCTCCACGAAACCCAAAGCTTCCAGGTGCAGCATTAGAGAGACGAAAGCTAAACAAACTGGGCAGATGACCCTTACGGCTGAGGAGAAGGGGAAGTTCTGAGTTCTGTGAACAAGCGGGGGGAGGGGGCACAGCATAGGGGGGACACTGGAATGTTTCCCACAATGCCTGACCCAGGAGAGTTTACTGATCTCCTCAGGGAAATGGAAGTTCAGTGAAAATAAACTTGTTCATTATCCAGTCCAGGGCTTGGAACTTCAGTGGAGTTTGTGAGAAGTGTTAGAAATTCCCAGGTAAAATTCCAGAGAGCAGAATCCATGGTTTCCTTGTCATAGGGCTACACTGTTGGAGAACTGTCTGAAAGCAATCCTCCTGATTTAGAAAACACAAGTACTTATCCTGTCCCAGCTTAGCTTAAAGTGTCCCCTTGTAGCAAAACTATACCCTACTCGCACCTCACCCGTCGACATTGGCAGAAACTTCAGTCTCCTAGAACTAGCCCATTAACCTCGTAAATTGCCTGCATACCAGAAGCTGTGTTGGCCTTTAAAAACCAAAAGAGCAGAGAAGAGCTCCCAGAAACCTTACCAGAATGTTGAGGTGTTACAGCGTGTTCTTAGAGAGGGGCTCTTTGATAAATGGAGCATGAGTCTCTAAGAGAGACAAGAGCCAAGAAGTCAACCTCTTCCTCCCCTCAGATTTATGAGACTTGCAGCTAGAGGCAAAAGCATCACTCCATCAAGATCAAAGCTCAGAGAGGTGAGAAGAAAAGCGAGAAGACCAGCGAGTCCCTGGGGATGGAAGTATGTCTGTTTTATGTAACATACATGGCTTGCGCTCTAGAAGGCACATTGCATAGGAAACTTACTTAATAGTCTCCATTTAAAAAATACTTTCTTTGCCTTAAGAATACAAAAAGATGGATATGCTCAATGCCTGGAATGTATAAAGCAAAGGTTAAAAAGTTCCCCCGTGTTTTCTGCTCATGGAAAATAAGTTTTGACTCATCAGTTCGGAGTCCAGATTTTTCTTGGAAGAATCAAACATGGAGACTGAGAGTATTTGCAATAGTTCAGCTGCCACAGACTGTTGTGTCAAGGTACTTATTGTGTTAGGGCGTTTCTAGCTGTTGAAGAAAGTAGGCTCCAAAGACTGACTTAAAGGATAATAACTATACCAGAGTGCCCTAATAGTTTGCAGAACTCTGCGATGTGTTCTTAGGAGACTCACTGCATAAATACCACATGATTCACAGATCCACTGATATTTCCTATGTAATATTCGCTATTCGGTGTGATGGTGATTAACGAAAAGCTATTAAGCGGTGCTGTGATTACGGAAAAAGAACAAAGGCTGCGGAAAACCGACTTCTCAGTTCTAAGAAAAGAACAACACAAAGGAAATGAAAATATCAAAGGGCTCTGTGTCCCATGATGCACATCTGCAGCCAAATGCAGAGATGCGCACAGGGCTGCTCTGCCTTGTCTGAGTAACACCTCGTTCCTCCACACTTGCACAGTTTGCAAAGGCTGAACACAAACAGAAAAAGGAGCGTGCAGATCCAGGCAATCAAGGCCTGACCCAGAATAGGATCCAGAAGGCATTGCTTCTGATGTGGACCCACCCCTTCACTTACTCGTCTGTAACATGGGACAGACACCATTTGTATTGTTCAAACGTCTTCTTTATTCCACTTGTTAACCATTTCTTTCAATCATTTTTGTGTACAAGACACTGGGTACCAAAGTGAACCCACCATGGGCCCTGCCCCCAAGGGACAGCGACTCCAGCAGGGGAGATGAGATGTGTCCAAAATAAATAACATTCCTGCTGAGAGTGGAAAGTGTCATATGAAATAACCAACCAGAAGAAATGGTATCAGCTGCTGCCAACAATGTAGAACCAAACTGGTAACCCGCCCTCTCATGAAAGCATAGCGTGTCTTCTCTGTTCCAATCCCATTCATGGTGCCATCTTCCTTTCCTACTCTTACTTTCCTTTTGCCTAAAATTTCCCCGTCATTTTCAGTTTATTCTCCCTAACAATCTTTCTAATCTTTGTAACTGCATTCATGAATAAAGAACGTTGCAAAATGGGGAAATCTGCAAGTGCCTGTCCTCAAGGAGGATTCACAGGTGTGTGCTGTGAAGGACTGGCGTGTGCACAGGTCGGCACATCGATGACTGCCATACGCCATAAAGACCAAAATGATGATCTTAATGCAGAACAGTTCTGTCTGTTTCAACGTGGAATGTAGTTCAGATGAACCTCTTTTCCCAGGAAGCTGACGGCGGTTCTTAGGTGCAATCAAATGACCAGTAAATGCTATCAGTACATGAGCATCCATGGCTGCCAGTCCAGCCTCAGCAGTCAAAAGTTTTCCTTATGACTGACCTACATGCTCACGAGCAGAGCCTGCTTCTCTAGTCCCCTCAGGACAGAGTCCCAGGCTCAGCCCCCGGTTCTGACCTGCCTTCTGTTCTGAGACAAGGATCTGCCAGAAGCTTAATGCTGAGAAAGAGGCTGGAAATAAAGGAACAGAGACACACGTGCCACCACCCTCTCAAGGGTGAGGCCGCCTCATGCCACCCCTGACCCTGAGGTCCTGTCCTCCTCGCTCCGCCTCTCTGAAGAGTGTCCAACCCCAATGCCACCCCCTCCAGAAGGCTTACTCCCCCTGCCTCGGAAGCATGACCAACTATGTTGTCCCTGGCTCTCCACCTCTGTCACAGAAGTGCTATGTCTACCTCAGGGCCAGGGGTCCTCTTCTAGGCAGCAGCTGTTCAGAACCCATCTGGCCCGCCCCCGGGAACCCATCCCCTCATTGCCTCTTTTTTCAACTTGGATAGCCAATGACACCAAGACACTTCCAAGGGAGGAACCATCAAATGTGTTGTGTCGGGCCCCGAAGCAGAATTGTGTGTTGTCATTAGCTCAGTGCAAGAACAGCCACAAGCACCACGCACCCTTCATTGATGACCTGGGTGAAAAGGCGATAAATAGCTCAGGGGGCATGAGTGGAGCCTGAGTTCAAATCCTGATTCCATAATTTAGAATTTGTGTGACACTGTCACTGAATCTCTGTGACTCTGTTTTATCATCTGTGAAACCGGGACTATGACGGCCAGGCCCGCAGTATTCCAGGGAAGACTGAAGCACACAGAAAGCACCAGGGCCCTGGAACACAGCCATCACTCAAAGGATGCAGCTTCCTTCCCCCCACGATGCAAAGAAACCAAGCCACACCCATCGTCCTGGGAGACGGGGTGGAAATACATAAAAAGAGGATCGAGCGCTTTCAGAAAATGCAGGCACACTTGTATAAAGACCATTCCCGCTCATGTGGGTAGAACTGAATCATTCATGTTTGCACCCAGTCATTAAATGGCCAAGACTCACAGACATCCATCTATGCTTCAGACATGGGAATTTATATTAAATTTATAGTGTGCTTACGATTCATAATTCTAAAACTAAATAAGATTGAACTAACGATGAAAAGTGTGCCGTTTGTTAAAAGTCAACTTTTGAATGCTTCTCTTAACAGAGCATTAGTGTACCTGTCTGAATGACTTGAACCATCTGCTCTATTTAAAAAAAAAAAAAAGATATAACGAAAAGAGGTCCAATCATAATTGGCAGTAAGAAAAATTGCATTTCTCCTGCCCTGTGCTCAGGCATGGAGCCATCAAAGTGTTAGGCCATAAAATTTAATTTTTGAATTTTGAATGATTTAAAGGGGAGCAGAACTTATAAATCAAAACAGCAACCATTGCTATGAATAGAGATGTATGTTTTTCCAAAATGTCTAAATTAAATACGTTGAAACACACGAAAAGACCTGCCCAGCTCTCCAAAGGCAGCCATAATTGACATTAATCGTTCTCGTTTGGACAGAAGCGGACTTACTGACACCTAGACACCTCCCCCTCCTTAAAACAAAGGGATCGAACAGTCACCATCTCTTCTTATGAGAGCAGTTAATCGTGGCAATGTACCATATGACTTGCAGCTCGGTTTCTAGCCCTGTTACGTTTACAAACCCTGCCTAGTGTCCTTGATGCAATTCTTAAAATGGTCAGGAGATCTAGAGCATCGTTATACGAAAGCCGTGTATACACACATATGCTCACTGACCAAGACGCCCTCCCCTCCTCTCACATCCCAACACTCCATCCAAGAGCAAGCCCTCTACACTTTGCCACTTGTGTCTGTCCCCTTGCTCTGCATGCCCCCCCTCTCTTACCGGGCTCACTGCCACAGCCTCCAGTGTGGAGAGAGGGTAGATGTGGCATGTCCAAAGCACGAATCGCCTTGCGGCACTCTCTTTCTTAAACATCTCCAAGGCCTTCTTCCCATAGCCCTTAGGGGACCAGCGACCTCACAGCGGCCACCTGGCCCTGCCCACTCACAACCTCATCCAGTCTCTCCTGGCCAATTGCTCCCATGCTGAAAACAAGCCACTTGGTAGAGACTCCACAATCCTAAATGTGTTTAAAACTCTGGATAGGCAGGTAGGAATGAATGGAATTACATACTGCACACCAAAAATACAGGGGAAAAAGTCCACTGTATTAATAACCTTTACTCTGACGAATGGGACTTCAGGTAATTTTACGTTCTTCTCTACGCTTGCCTGTACGTTACAAAATTTTGGAATTAAATGTATTTGAGTTCGAAAGGAGAAAAGACATCAACCTTCACCTGTACGACTCCTGGGGGGCAGCATTAGGACCCCTGAGCTGCAAACTCAAAGGCACCGCAGTTTGGCTCTTTGACTTCATGCAGAGCAGGGATAACAGAAGGGTTTCCTTCAGACTGTTGTCATCCCCAGAAGTCTTCTGCAAAGACTGACCAGTCAGAACACTTGCGGAGTAGCTGTACTCCCATCTCTTTCCCCAAAATGCAGGCAAACGGTGCTTGGAGCCACTATAGAGCGTGGGGATAAGGGCAGCTGCTGAAACCGAGGTCAGAATGAGGGAGAGTCTGACATCCTGTGGGCCATGAGATGGCTGGAAACATTAATAAATATTTAAACATTTTCATCTCCCTGGCTAGAAGCTCTGTAAAGGCAGGGACCACACCTAACTGTCATACTGGTTCATCAAACGTTGGCTGAGTGCCTCCCTCGAGCAAGCAACATGGTAAGTGTTGAAGACATAGCCGTGAGGGAGGGAGATATGAACGCGGGCCTTGTGGGATTTCAGGCTCTTGGGCAGACAAAGAAAACGAACAAATTACAAATGCTACTGGGGAGGGATCCATGATACCGGAGAATTAAGATAGAGGAACGCAATGGAGTAGGAGGCGGTGGCCTTTTTGGTGATCTATGACAAGAATCACCTCTCGGTGTGGACACAAGAGCCACAGCAGGGGTGGTGGAAGGAGCCAGCCCCAGGACACTGCTTGTCGGGAAGGGGGCAGCTGGGCCAGAGCTCTGAGGCAGCAATGACCTTGGGGTATGGGAAGAACAGAAGAAAAGTGAGCGAGGCTGGAGCTGAGGGGGAGAGGATGAGTGGCCATGAGGTCGGAGACTTTGGCAGGGACCAGACTTTCTAAGTGTAATGAAGCGCGCTGGGAGGCTTGAAGCAGGGGAGTGACATGATCTCATCTAGCTTCTGAAACACCTGCTGCCGGTTGTGTGGGACCCAGGAAAGACGATGTGGTCTCAGCACAGGCTAGAGGCGCCACAGCGAGGAGAACAAGCCACAGCTTTCCAACTGGCCACGGAGCTGACTGGAGCAGCCAGGGACGCAGGTGTGGAGACGCTGAGGACAACCAGGAGTCAAGGACGGCCCCCAGATTCGGCACTGTTCCCAGGGGCGGCCCCAGCACCCAGCTCGGGTCCTGGCACAGAGAGCACTCATTGATTATTTGAGCGAATGGAAGGATTCAAGGCTGAAAGGAGGAATACATGCACAGAATGATCGTGAGTGAGCCTAGAGCAACTCTGTACACAGGTGCAGGAGGAAGGCAACAGCCCGTCTTCCCAATTCCCGTGGCCCAGGCAGGCATTGGCTAGGAGTCTTTATAGGGACAGCACTGGGGAGGACAGGGCAGGGGAGTTTAGTGACGCCATGGAGCCGGACAGACTGGTCCTTGAAACCTAGCTCCTCCCTCACGTGCTGAGTGGCTTGCGTTGCTTCATCGGCCTCTCTGTTTCTTTCTAAAGCAGGGATAACAGTATCAGCCTCATAGTCCTGTACCCTGTGGGGCTGTGAGTGAGCGCCCCTCAATGTCCTCATCTATAAAGTGCAGTCACAGCCACTGCTACCTCTGTGGCAGGATGGTTGACAGTTAACTTAAAAAAAAAAGATTGGTGTAGGAGGGCTTTGTCACCCTTCAGGACAACACAGCTCCTCCATCAGCACGAATCAGCGAGGCTCGGGGACAGGGAGGAAGGGTCCCCGGGACCAAGCCAAGCTCCAGACACAATCTGCTTTCCACCAAGTCCCACGTGACCGTTATTTCTGACTGTCACGGTTCCGACAGGGACAGGGCCATGTCCCGCAGGTATCTGTGAGGACGTGAAGAGAAAAGGTCTTCAAGGACCGGAAGAGAGGTTGGGGAGCCTCGTGCAGTCCTCGGTGCAGCCTGGAGAAAGAGCATCGTGCTGTGGGCTGTCCAGCACTCAGGGACCAGGACGGGCCGGGTCGGCGTATTTATAACTGCAAAGCCCAGCGCTTTCTGGCTTGCTCCCCATCCTGCCAAATGCTCCCCTCCCCCTGAGGCCCAGGGGCAGGCAGGGGAGGGGGGTGCCTACCAGAGAGCACCAGGGCCAAAGGAGCCAATATAAATCCCACCCAGACTTCCTTCTCTAAACCCAGGAAATACCCGTCAATTTATATCTCATCATCCTAACCCCGCAGGTCTGGTTAATGGGTTGACCCATGTATTCTTTCCGTTTCCAAACTCTCGTCCCGCTCCCGCTTAACTTGATTCACTCCACTGGCTCCAGCTGCTGACTTTGGCGGGTCCTCCAGCTCTGTGCCGACCTGCGTGTGTGAGGTCATCCTGAAGGGTTCTGCTGTAGTGACAAGCCCCAGGAAGGTCCCACTCCCAAGCCTGGGCTGGGGAGACACGCCCCCCAGCTCCCCCGTCTTCACTTCCAACACCCAGACACACTCTGGGGCGCAGCCTGAAAACCAGGCTCAGAAGGGCTCCGATTTTACACCACCTTTGAGTGAGCTGTTTTATCTGGACGTGAACCCGAGCAGGGATAAAGGTGGGGAGAGAGGGGGGTTTTATGAACTCAAAACCAAAACAGACCACTTGAGCGGGGCCCAGGGACGTCACCGCATGTGCCGTGGAAAATATTTCACAGGCGTTTTATAAATTTTGCACCCAAAAGAACACCTCAGCCAAGTTGGCTTGGCAGCTGTCAGGTATTCAAACCCTTCATTTCCTCCATTTCCTTGTGTCTTGGGGACTTAAGAAAGCCATGAGAACGTGTCCCCAAAAGTGACATGAGCACAGCATGTAAGCACACTTTTCTGCAAATGAGCCACCACAGTTGCAGACTCTGGGAAGAAAGGGACCTTCCCAGAATTCCCTCGCCTTCTCCTTCTTCTCTTCCTCCTCTTCTCAGTGTGGTCATTAACCTTCATTGACCAGACCACCGACAGTGCCTGAGTCCTCACCTGCTTCTACTCGCACGTCTCCCAAGGATGCATTGGTCATCTAGGCGCCTAACTCGGTGTCCTTCGTGGGTTTCCTGAGAAATCTACTCAACCCAGTATGTCCTGAATGGGACACGTGTGGTTTCCTGCCTCTTGGACCCCCTGAATGAAGGTACGGCCCCGGGAGGCCCCTCCTCAGGTCTCTCCTCCTTTGCAGAGCGCTCTGCTCTGCCTCAGCCCTTCTTTCTCACCTAGTGCCCCCGCCCCCCCGGAGTCCTCCCCCTACCACAGGACTGCTAGTGCCACTTCCTCTGGATGCACCTGCCCCCGATCTCTGACTCCCCTGAACCCTTCCTCAACTTTCCTTCCACCAAACTTTGTTCCTTCCATTTAGGCAACACCACTGACTGGTCCCCACTGAGTGTCCTCACGCTGGGACTTGTTAGCTGTGTGAGCTTCAACAAGTGACTTCAGTTTCCGGAGACTCGGTTCCATCGGCTGAAATATACCTCTCATGAGATTTACCTCGTAGAGGTGTACAAAAATGAAAAGCGAAAACGTCTGTGAGGCTTTTGGAACAGGGCCTGGCACATTCTAACGGTAAATGTAAGCTGTTGGTTTGTTTATCACCTTATCGTATAAATTCTGGAATCTAACCATAGTTTTTTCTGCTCCATCACATGCTCCTGAATGTCAGGATTTGGATATAGTCTGCCTTCGTATCTCTCACCATCCTAGTGGAAGTGACTGAATACATCCATGTGCCAAGTCGTGTGTTTGTTGTTTTACATGTTTCTGATGTTCAGTTTTAAGTGACAGTTTGGCTAGGCTGTAGCCCCCAAATACTTGACCGAACACCTAGCGAGGTATTGCTATGTAGGTATTTTGCAGTTACAGTCAAGATCTGTAATCAGTGCCATTAGGTAAAGGAGATTAGCCTAAATACTCACGTGGGCCTGATTCCGTCTTCCAAAAGATCTCAAGAGCAGAACTCAGATTTTCCAGAAGAAATGCCACCTGTGGATGCAGCCTCAGCTTCTGTGGGACAGCTCTGGTGTGTCCCCCTGATGGCCTTCCCCATGGGTCTCAGCCTTGCCTGGCCAGCCCCCAAAATAGTATAAGCTTAAAGTCATAGAACCTACCGTCAAGTAACAGGTTTCTAAGTGAGAATTTAGTGTATATATGTTACTGGCTGTGTTGCTCTGAAGGACACAATGTGAGTACATACGAATATTCATCTTAGTGATATCTATTCAGTATCAGCTATGTCAAGGTTCATTTTATGTGTCAGCCTGATTGGGCCACGATGCCCAGATATTTGGTCAAACATCATTCTGGAAGCTTCTGTGGGATGAACATTTAAATGGGTGGACTTTGAGTAAAGCAGATAGCCCCCTCATAATGTGGGTGGACCCATTCAATCAGGCGAAGATCTGAGCAGAAGCAAGGCTGTCCTCCCTGAACAAAAGGGGATTCTACAGCTGCCAATGGCCTTTGGACATGAACTGCAGCACCAGCCTCTCCCTGGGGCTCCAGGCTGCCAGTCCCCTGAAGATTCCGGGCTTCTCAGTGTCCATTACTGTGCCAGCCAATTTCTTAAAATAGTCATTTTCTCTCATCTGTACACACGCTATTTGTTCTGCTTCTCTGTAGAACCCTGACTATCACCGAGTATTAGAATGGACATTGTTACTGCCAGTGCTGTGTTGACATCAGCAACAGTATTAGTATGAGCATTAACATTGGTATTGGCTTAGTAGGAGCATGATTAGGATTATGACCAGGACTGACGTCCTATTTGATATTGAAACTAGGGGGAGTCAAAGGCAAGTGACTTTGATAGCCGCACTTTAATCCTGATCTGTGAACTACAAATGCTATGTCCTTCCCACCACCCCCTCCTCTCTTTCAACTCCAGGGGCCCACACCTGGAAGGTGGTCACTAAATATTTATCAGGCCACAGGTAAGCAAACTGGAAGACATGCAAACTCCAATTTTCTGTGGTGTGGAAAGCCTAAGGGGACAGACCCCTCAGAGGCTCGCCTTCCAACTCTGAATATTTTCGTGAGTCCAACGAAAGTCTATTAAAATAGTTTCCACTGAAGCAAAGCAAAGTCCATGAAGCCGGAACCCATTATAGATGAGAGTCATCCCCCGTGTGTGCTATAGGTCAAGTATTAAGAGAATAAATGTTCTATGTGGGAAACATCTGAAATACGTTCATTATGGATGGACTTCCTGGTAGGTGGACAATTGTGACCAGCCTGAGGAATGGCTGTGTTCACCCATCAGCCATCAATACCCCCAGGAGACCTGCCTGTGATAACAGGGAGGGAAACTCCCCGTTCATCTTAAGTCTCACTTTCTCAGTTTGGAGTCTTTTGAGTCAGAAATTTCCCATTTGTATCAACAAGGTGTATGAGAATGTTTAATTTATTATACACCATCAGAGGGCCCAGGAGAAAACATTGGGTTTATATTTTTTTCATGACATAACTAGATCCCAACTATCAAATTAAATTGAAAATGCAATGTGAAGACAAATAAACTATGTCATGATTGATGTTAGCCCTGGTCATTGGCAAATGTAGCTTTGTGCTAGGTGGAGGAAGGTAAGCGAGGCGTAAACCAATGGTTTCTGAGGCACATTTTACTCAGTAGGCACTCAGAGAGGTGCCTTCACACAATTATCACAATTCCCTCCCTCTCTCAGCATGAAATGGGTCCCGTTACCACAAGCCCTTCCACTGTTCCTATGCAGTTCTGCCGCCAAGAAGAGCCACTTCTCCTTCATGCCTTTGTCTGGACCCACATCTTTGAAGAATTGGGCTGCAGTTTTCAACCACATCTGCATTCAAAATCTACTTGAGATTAGAGTCGCAACACTTAACCAGTAAAAAGGCAGGACGGCCAGTGAAACTTGAATTTCAAAAAACAATGAATAATGGTTTTCATATAAGTATGTCCCATGAAATGTTTGTGACATACTCCTTTTTTTTTCAATTGGCTACTATTTATCTAAAGTGCAAATTTAACTAGATGCTCTGTAGTTTACCAGGCAACACGAGCTAAAGTGCTTCCGCTTCACCTCTGCCCACCCCTAGAGATCCCACCTGACCAGCGAGAAGATGCTCCCTTCCCACTCACCCATACCCACATGCTCTTCCACGCTTCCTGCTTCCTGCCTCTCCTTCCTGCCCCGCCAGGTACTCTGTGCCTTCTCTAAGAAACCGTTAGCACCAATCCACAGTTCAGAAGGGAGACTCAGACCAGAGACATGAAGCTGAGAGTCAGTGACACGTGAAGTCAGGACACAGAGTCTTTTCAGAGGACACTGGCTGGCCTCCCCGGCACTGGGACTGACCAAAAAGTCAACCTTACTTAAATCAAATAATGCACAGGAGATCGCTGTTGAGAAGAGTTCTTTGGGCGTGTCACTGCCAAATTGGATGCTACTGTTTCAAATAGTAATTGTAGACCTTTTCAGCAGAAACTGGAAAGATGGTGAATAATGCCTCACTGTTGAAGATGTGTGAATTTCTCAAAAGGGAATTCAGCAATGTGAATTCAAGATAAATTGTACTAGTCAGAACAAGCTAAGTTCTGCTGCAATAACAACCAACATTGAAATATCAGTGGTGTAAAGCAGCAGATATGCATATTTCTAATCACGTTATGTGCCCATCAGGAATCAGCAGAGGACTTTGTTCATCAAAGTCACCCTGGGGACCAGCCTAACAGGACAGCCAGTTCCAAGTAAGAGAGCAAGAGAGCTAGTGTGCCAGAGGTCCCACAGCTGGTAAATAGACCAGGGTGTCCAAACTTGTGGCTTCCCTGGGCCACACTGGAAGAAGAAGAATGGTCTTGGGCCACACATACAATATACTAACAATAACTGATGAGTTAAAAAAGTAAATCACAAACAAATCTCATAATGTTCTAAGAAAGTTCATGAATTTGTGTTGGGCCCCATTCAAAGCCATCCTGGGCCACATGAGGCCTGCAGACTATGGGTTGGACAAACTCTATATAGAGGAACCAAGATGTTAGACCAGCCACAAATACGAAGTCGTTCTGATTCTTTGCACCACACCACACTACCACTTACAGCCCTCCTTTCCTTTTAAAATGAGTTGGTATTTTCATTTTAGGTCTGTCCTGGCCAAACCAAAAAAAAAAGAGAGGGATACATAGAAAATATGTTTAACCAGAGAAAAAGAAATGTAGCAAATGTTGAATTGGTTCGATTTTGTCTGGTCGTCTTTGTCTTCTGTGAGTGAATGGGGAAAAGGAAGGGAAATAGAACACAGGGCAGATAAGAGGCCTCTCATTGTTGCTGGGGAAGCTTATGCTTATTTTAAAAGATTCTACAGGGATTCAGACATGTGTAGGCCAGCCTTGTCTGAAACTCGTATTTCATGGAGCTGATTCCTTCTGACCCATAAAACGGTTTTCACTTGTCCCTAGTGTTACTTTAGAAATATGTATCAGAAAGATCAGAAAATGATTATATATTCTCTTTTCAAATGGCCCCCATAAGCAGCCTGTTGTATTTCTTGGTTGGGGTGATGTATTCACCTGGGACCACCCTCATGGAAAGTTTTGCCTGACTTTAGTTCTCAGCTAGAACATACTCATAGACATACCCATGTTTTAAATGTCCCTGCTTTAAACTTTCTGTAAATTCAATGTGTTAAGTTTGTTATATTTATTTCTCAAATATTTTCTGACACCTTGTTTCAATTTATCCACACCCCCAATTACAACCTGACTCCTAAAAGAAAACCTGAATCACTTGGCTTGAGCCACCTGTGGCATATTCTGCTCTTTGATTAAAAAAACAAACAAACAAAAAACCATTTCTTAAGACGCACAGATGCCAAATTCTAAAACAAAAGCTCCCAATGAGGGCAAATCCTCAGGCAGAAAAGGACAGGACAGAATGTCAAAAAGAGAAACATTGGGCTATAAAGCTTTAGCTCATGTACAGTTCAAACTTCTCTTTTATTTCCCAGCCCTACAAACAGGTCGCCTATTTATTCCCAATCATCACACCAGTAAAATATGGCAAGAAAATGAGTCTGCCTGGGCTGGACCCCTCACCAAAGGCAACTGTCTTTCCATATTCCACAAGGCGACTTATGAGACGTACCGACCAGCCGTTTGGGCACAGATGAATTATGGATACAGTATGAGAGTCCACTCATCTTATCTCCCCAATAGCAGTGCTAAACAGAGCTCAGATCTGCCCTGGGAGACAGAGCTGTCTTTTGGTCTAATGAGGTTGCTATGGGTGGGCTCCTGGATGAGGGCTGGTCACCAGAAAGACCAAGTTATGATTCGAAGCTTTGAATTTTCAACTCCCCACCTTCTCATTCTCCAGAGAACGAGAGGGGCTGGAAATGGAGTTAATGATCCATCAGGCCTACATGAGGGAGCCTCCATGGAATTCCAGGAGTGTAGGTTTGGAGAACTTCCGGTTTGATGAACATGTGGAGGTGCTAGGAGGGTGGTCCTGGAGCGGACCGGGAAGCTCCACCCCTTCCCACATACATGCCCTACACATCTCTTCCATCTGCATGTTCACCAGTACTTTTATCACATCCTTTTAGAATGAACTGGTAAACAGTAAGCAAACTGCTTTCCAGGATTAAAAGCATCCAGGACTAGCTGGAAAGTGCAGTGTGTATGTGTGTCCTCACTCCCCCTAAAGTGGTGTTTAGCCTAGAACTAACTGTGTAGTTTGCAAATCACATAGTAAGTCTAGACTTACAGTAGCCTCCAAGTCTTGGTGACAACCCCTACACACACACACACACACACACACACACACACACACACACACCCCTCAGAATTGGTCCATCCTAAAGAGGGATTGTCCAGAAATTAAATCTCCTCTTTCACAGATCAAGAAACAGAAATATTCAGATGAAACCCCAAATCAAAACTCAATCACAATCATCACCCCTTAGCAACCAAGTTGAAGTAACATACAGAACAGAGCGGGGTTCTAGTTGAATCAGTGGTACCTGGTGTCTAGTTAACTGAAAAAACTTGAAAGTTTAAAAAATGATGAGGTTTTCTTTAGAGCAACATAGCAAGACTATCGATTGGAAGAAGGAAGCCCTGGAGCTTCTCCACTTACCACGCTGATATTCTAACAGATTCCCCTCTTCATCCTGACCAGAAACACCGTGGTCAGCCTACCACCAGAAAAAGAAAAAAAAAGAGAACAGGCACAGGGGAAAAATGGGCAGGAAAGGCACGCGCCCCTGCGAGGAGAAATGTAAGCTGCTCTGAGAACGTGCTAAGTGAGTGACCGCAGAGGTGGCACCATGATCAGAGCCTGGGATGCCTCGTGGCTCCATCCGGGACTCCGTGGTGAGCAGGCGCTTCATATATTCAGCCCAGATCACTGGCTGCTTTACTGTCTGCGTGAGACATTCCGTCTCCCCAAAATGAAGTGCTCGCTCTCGGGGGAGTACCCCAGCTCTGCCCTGCATGTAACCCGATACACTCATATTTCAGTTTCCAGTTTACTGGTGTAACACTTTATACGTTAACTGTGAGAAATCAAAATATGTAAAAAAAAAAATATATAGGTTTAAAATAAATTAGTTCCTAAAGAATAACTCCAAAGAAACAATATTCTAAATGAAGGCACTTCTAAACATTCCTTGGTTCTTTTTTTCCTCCAAAGGACAAAAGGGATTAATTCTTCCTACCCTAACAGAAAGTTTAGTCAAGATGCCCAATTAGTGGATGAATTACAATTAATATAGCTATCATTAATTGATTTCAGTTCCAGGCACTGTGTCGAGAAGTTTATAAATATCCTTTTATTTAATCTTTATGAAAACCCCATGAGATAGTTCTTAGTGCCCCCAATTTACAGATGAGGGAAGAGACTCAGAGAAGTGAGTGACAGGGAAGAGGTCCCAAAGGGCAAAATTGAAGGAAGCATTCCCTCTCAAGGTCATCTAAGTACAGGGCCATCCCCTGAGTGTGTCACCTTAGTTTACACACTGGGAGCCTGCCTTGTCTCACCTGAGCCACGTCACACACAACATTGCAGTGGCAGATCCGGGACTCAAATACTTTGTGGTATATCAGACCCCAAAGCCCTCATCACACCACCCATTCTGTTGTAGCGACAACTAACTCTACCCATGATTCTTTCTTCCAAAAGACTCCACACAAGCTTCCTTGAGAGCTGAGATCATTGAAGGGCCATTTCAGCCACAGGAACCCAGTAGAGTGGTGTGGAGGCGTGGCAGGTCCACACCTACATCTACACATGCACACATACACATGCACACACCAGCCCTCTCCCACTCTAAGAGAACTAACCCTTCATTATGTTGTAATCCTAAAAGGAAAAATCCTACCCAGTATCCTAAAAGGAAAATCCATTTTGCAACTGTCCCCAATATGCAACATGGGAGCACAAGAAGTCTGCTACATCTATTTTAAATGTAAGTTATTGATCCATCTGTCCTGGAACAAAGAATATGATGCATATATTCCATCAACGTGGAAACCAAAACCAGAGTTATGACTAAATGCCACGGCCAACTCCCCAGGCCGGCTCCACACCACTCCTGGCTTAAGCCATGAACATAACTGCTCACCAGGGGCGGACTAAAGCACACTCCTTAGGGCAGTGAGCTCGACTGCAGTGAAGCTCGCCGTCATCTCCAGGGGAAAACCGCTCAGGCTTCTGCCTGGTAGGAAGCATTCTTCCCTGACCTGCTGGTGGTGGGGAGGATGTATGGGAATTCTACCATGTCTGAGTGTGTTAAAATTATCCCAATTATAAGAGATATTACCCAAAATGGTTCTTTTCCCTCGGCAGCATAATTTCCCATAGTCATTTTCATTTTCATCTGAAAAGCATCTTTACCAAAAAGAAAATGGTATATTTAGTTTGAAAATGGGTATCAGCCAAGTGTTGACCGTGCTACCTGCTTCTCCTAATTGAGTTGGGCGAATGTGTATCTGTCAGAAGCCACTGACCTCAAGATGCTGAGAGGTTGTAGGGAGACAACTAACAGGGGCACAAAGAAGAGCAAGACTTGAGACACCACACGATGGAGTAATGTCTCCAATAGCAAAATGTCCAAGATAGAGCCAGGCAAACCTGACAGGAAGTCAGCCCTTAAGTTCTAATGTTTCTAGCTTAATTGAAGTCAACAAGGACATTGCATGTCAGTTAGGGATTCCATCCCAAGTATGGCACTTTCATCTTCTAGGGCAAAGGAACAGAGAATGGTGGGACTTGCATTGTATGTAAGGCAACACTTCCTCACCTGAATTCTCATGGCTCCATTAGAGCCTGGAAGCTTCTGGAACTCCCTGGGAGCAGGTCAGAAAGGCAGACCCTTGGTCCCTGATCCAGACCTGCGGAGGCTGATGCTGCATCTTAACAGTGTTTCCTGGACACATTAAAGACCGGGAAGCACTGTGTTAACTCTGAGATTAGAGAGAACAGAGATAATGAAAATACCCATCAGCACCCTCCCCAGGGGTGGAGGGCCTGCAGGATGGGATCCACAGCATGCTGTCAGTTACTCTTTCCAGTAACCCAGAGAGGAATGCGCTAGTACCCCCACTTTACAGATGAGAAAGGTAGCGCTTCGAAAAGTACACTGACCTCCCAAAGGTCATCACTGTTTCACAGTGACAGAACCAAGGTTCTATCCCAAGTCTCCCTGGTAGCAAAGCCCATCAGGGAAGCCTTTTGGTGTGTAGAATGCCTTTGTGAGGAGGAACCCACAAGCTTTCAAGAATTAGATTTCGTGATGTGGTTCTTGGGACCAAAGATCTATTACCACAACTCTTAGGAAGTTCTGAAAGATTTCCTGTGTGAATAAAACCATCTTCAAAATTTCACTAGATGTGGACACTCTTAAAATCTTATTTATTTATTTATTTATTTATTTATTTATTTATTTATTTATTGACAGAGAGAGATATACAGACAGAGACAGAGAGAGAACTGAACTGGGGGAGCTCCCAGCCCAGCACATGGTTCTGCACGGGCCGGGGCTGGGACTCGATCCCCGGTCCCCGGTGCTGCAAAGTGAGCGCTCAACCCACCGAGCCATCCCGGCTTCCCCAATTTTTTTTTTTTTTAACTGAACTGGGGGCCTCACTGCATTCAGGAAGCACACGTCAGTTCAGCATGTGGGTCTGGCCAGAGCCTGGATTCGCTCCTCGCTCCTCGGGGCTTCAAAGAGAGCACTCAACCCGCTGAGCCATCCTGGCTTTCCGATGTGGACACTCTTAATAGTTAGAAACAAAAAACTGTCTGCATTCCCCTCAAAATCACCAGCCATAAATGTAAACAATTAAACACAATGTAAGGGGGAGAGATCATGTCAATATACCAACCCACCAAAAGCTGTCTTTTGTAGCGTTCCACAAACAATGACACCAGAGTTCGTAGCAGTAGTGCATTCTTCTCACTGAGCAGGAGAACTGAGAAGCCCTCCATGTGAAAAGCCCCTACTTGCCCTTATTCTCAGACCATGAGCTTCCCAAGGGCAATGAAGGTGTCTTTTTATTAATATTTTATTTTTTCAGAGAAGTTTTAGGTTCACATCAAGATGGAGAGGAAGGTACAGAGATTGCCCATATGCCCTCTGCACCCATAGGTTCACAGCCTCCTTCACTATCGACATCCCCTCCAGCGTGGTACGCTGGTTACCACGGATGAACCCACACTGACACGTCGGTACAGGTTTCCCACCATTCTCTCCTGGTGTCTCACATACAACGTGAATCCACATAGAACCATGACAAGGCAGCTGGTCTTCCACCGCCACCTGGTCACACCCGTTAGCTGGCATGCCCAGCATACAGGACGGCCCTCAGCATTTGGTTCCGACAGAAGACTCCCAGGCCCCTCACATGTCCCACCACTAGAGTGACTTCTCCCAGCCTGTGACATTCTCCACACACAGTATTTTGTAATTGCCCAGCCGTGCCTACTCTCGTGCCCTTCAGACTCACCCCAGAGTCAACTGCACAAGTACCCTATGTAGCCACTTCTACTGGCCTCACGAAGCTTCCTCTGGAATTCACCACCCAGCACAGTACACAGATGCACACAGGCCTCCATACCTCCCGCTTCTCCAGCCCGGAGAGGTGCGTCTCCCAGGCTGGTCACA
This sequence comes from Craseonycteris thonglongyai, assembly GCA_004027555.1. Taxonomy (NCBI): domain Eukaryota; kingdom Metazoa; phylum Chordata; class Mammalia; order Chiroptera; family Craseonycteridae; genus Craseonycteris; species Craseonycteris thonglongyai. The sequence continues at coordinate 10,172 of PVKE010014722.1, read as the reverse complement.
TGGATAATCACTTAAAACGAATTACTCACTTGTGTCAGAGGGATGGCCCCCAGACATCTGGTTCCGATAATCCTCCCTCCCTCCTTCCACCCCAGCCTGAAACGTTCTACCACATGTTGCAGGAAAAAAATACAACCTGTGCAGCGTCACAGCTGGTCGATGACCCACCTCTACAGGCTGAGGCCCAGGGACAAATCTGCACCCGGCAGAGAAGATCTGATTTCAGTACATGAGGTGGTCGTTCTCCATGATTCAGGACCCAACTCTCCCACTTCCTCCCTGTCTATCACCCAAAGAGGAGATGCTCACCCTAAAACCTGACGTAAACTCTAAGGAACTGCCACCAGGAAGGCTCTGTGACTGGGGCACTTTCCACTTTTCAGGGGATCCTGCCAAGACACCCTGCCCCATTCATTCATGTGTTCATTCAACAGGACTTCACTAGGATTCCCAGTGCAGGCCAAGCTAGGCCCAGGCTGACAAACAGCAGGCATTTCAGAGTGTGGAGAAAACAGAACCCTTGTGCACGGTTAGGGGACTACAGATTGGTGCAGCCACTGTGGAAAACAGCAAGGCAAGTTCCTCAAAAACCTATTATAATCATAGATCTACATTATGACCCAGCTTCTGGGTCTTTACCCAAAGAAAACAAAAACACTAGTTCAAAAAGATATATGTACCCCTATGTTCATTGCAGCGTGACCTACAACAGCCAAGATGTGAAAACAACCTAAGTACCCATTGATAGAAAAATGGATGTATATATACGAGGGCTGTCTAGAAAAAAATCTCACCATTGTCAATATAACAAGAACAGTTACGTGGTTGGATACTTTTCAGAGAGCCTACACACACAGATGAACACATATATGTGTGTGTGTGTGTGTGTGTGTGTGTGTGTGTGTGTATTTGCGCACATATATACACACACACAATGGAGTATTACCCAACAATAAAACAGAATGAAAGCTTGCCATTTGCAACAGCATTGATAGACCTAGAGGGTATTATGCTAAGTGGTATAATTCAGACAGAGAAAGACAAATACCATATGGTTTTACTTATATGAGGAATCAAAAAAAAACAAAACAAAACATGAATAAACAAAACAAATCAAAAACACTCATAGAAACAGAGACCAAAGGATGGACACCAGAAGGCAGGGGTGGGGGCTGGGTGAAGAAGGTGAAAGGAGAAATGGTCAATAATATTGTGGTAAGTTTACGTGTGACAGATGGTTACTAGAATTAGTGGGATGATTACAATGTCAGGTATAACAATGTTTAATCACTATATCATGCAGCTAAAACTAATATAAGCAATGTAATACCGCATACCAACTACATTTAACTTTAAAAAAAAAAAAAGAATTGCAGAGAAAGTCTAAGAGATGACCTATGACAAGCCTGTCTTGCTATAGAGTAGTCCTAGAGGGGGGAGGTAACACCCACAGCCACACAATTACTTCAGCAGCACAACCTAGTGTAGAACCTAGTACTGCTGGCCACTTGCACCCCCAGGGAAACTGAGGCCTGAGGCTAACGAGCACAGCTAGCTGAGGAGGTGAACTCAGACACACATGCGTCCCATCCTCTTCAAAGTTGTCAGCAGCCCCAAGACTAAGGAGAAAGCATCCCATTTCGTTTTGCTTCATCTCTTCTTGTGGCCACAGCAACTCCATTCGTACCGGCAAAGAGATCCTTGTCATCACCCTGGTTGCTATTCAAAGTGATTTAAAAGATTTCAGGAACTCCAGGGCATCTACCATGCTGAGGCCTAAGACTTATTGTCACCTTGCTTCTTCCATTGAGATGCCATCTGCTGACCAGGCATGGCTTGAAAATTACATCAACGTTAGGGATGCCTATGCCTCTCGCCTTCGTTTTACTTCTGTGTGGCTTCTCTAACCTTTATTACAGTCAATCACACCCAAATCCATCACCCCTCTGGACCGGGGCAGCTGGGCTTTGTCACTGTCTTAGTTCACACTCAGAACCCCTCTCCTTGTACACTACGGCAATAGCTTTCTAACCAACCTCTTAGCTGCCATCATCTATAAGAAATGGTCTTATAAAACGTAAATATCGGTCCTTCTGGTGGCTTCCTACAGCGAGAAATGCTTTGGAAGGACTTTGTTGGCAAGACCTTCCTTGATCATGTAGCAACTGAAGTTTCCAGCCTCATCTTCCAACAATCCCCACGTCCCTCTCCACCTAGGCCTTTGATCCAGGGACACTAAGTGCCACACTGTTCTCTACTACCACTACCCTCTTCTGGGTTCTCATGCCACTTCGCATAGCCAGGACGCCTTCCAGTCCACCTCCATCTGGATACCGCAGTCACCTTCAACCAATGCACTTGGCTCTGCATGGGTTAACTATTCACCATGGCCTGAAGAAAGTGACTTGCGACTTCCTATACTACCACACTGTACATTGTTTGCTAAACTAAACTGAGACTTCCTTATGAACAGGGAAAAAGAATCTCATAGTGTTGTAAGAAAGTTTACAAATTCATGTTGGGCTGCATTCAAAACCATCCTGGGCAACATGCGGCCCACAGGCCATGGGTTAGACAAGCTCGGATCAGGTGTTGCTCGTTATTTGTTACATAGGTTCTTGATAGACTTAGTCTTAAAAAATCAATGACAAGATTTGCATTTTTAATATCTCTCTAATTCCTAACATAGTGCCATAGCATATAGTAAATACTCTACTGATGTCTGAGAGAGGGAGAGGGTGAGGGATCAGGAAAGAGAAAGAGAAAGAGAGAGAGAGAGAGAGAGAGAGAGAGAGAGAGAGAGAGAGGAAAAAACAAAAAGGAAAGAAAAACAAGAGGGGAAAGAAAGGGGAAAAAAGAAAGGCAGAGATGCCCCGAACCCAAATTCACCTCTGCCTGCATCTGACGGTAACACTTTGACTTCACTGTCATGGAGCCATTTCTTAACTTTGGGTTACTCCAGATAAAGGGGCCGGAGTGATACTGGCAGTGCAAGACAGGATTTTTTTTCCTATGCACTCCCCTTAAAGCCATCAATAAATTAGATGAGTGGTTTTGACATTTTTCTGTCGACTTGCTGACCTAAGCCTCTAAATAGCCTCTCTAGTCCTTCCTTATTGCCCATCTCAGTGTTTATAAGGTGGTAGAAGTTGTGGGACTTACCTGTCGCTGGGCCAAGGTCAGAGGAGCAAAGCATAGCTTTATTCAAATTTGGAAAAGTTCCCAATAGAAGGCTCCTTCTCAAATATATTGTAGCTGGTAAAATAGCTTCTAGCAGCTTCTAACCCTGCTGAAAGGGTGGGTGGTGGCCAGTAACCCTCACCTAATATATCAACATCAGTCTTATTTCTATCACCTTTTATTCCTCTCTCTTTCGCTCCATGGCTGGGCTGTATGAGGTCACTAGGAATTTGTTAGAGTTCCAGCCCCCATGACCAAGGAACCCACTTCACGTTTCAGTTCTTGCTACTCAGATTCATTATGAGGGGGCGCTGGGAATTGGGGTTTCTGTGAGTGTTATGGCAGAATCAGAGGCTTCTAAACCAGGGGTGTGTTAAAGAAACCAGCCATCTGAGTTTCTTACTTTACAATGGAGGAAACAGGAGGCCTCTTCCGGCATTGGACAGAAGTAAACCGGCTAAGGATGCGTTCTGAAAACCCCCGTCCACGTGTCTTTGCTCACTCCAGGCACCAGAATATTGACTGATATAGACCCTTCTGTGCACACGGCTCAGGCAGCTCCACAGACTACTACCTGTAGGCTTCTTTTTGTTTTTTTAAGATTTATTTCATTGTTTAGACAGAGAGAAGGGGAGGGCCCAGAGCAATCTCCATAGTTGTACGTCATCAGTTTTTGACATGGTTTTGTTCCACACAGGTGGGTGGGGGACATGAAGGGCAGGAACTGAGCCAGGGGCCTCCCATATGGGAGGCATGCCCCAGCAAGAACCAAACTGGGGGTCTCTCACATGGGAAGCACACCCCACTTCAGCATATGGGTCCACCTGGGCCAGTGCAGGGACTCAGTCCTCGGACCCCGGGGCTGCAAAGCAAGCTCTTTACCTGCTGAGCCCTCCCGGCTTCCCCACCTTTAGAATTCTTTAACGCAGGACCTTCTGACCACAGTTACTTCAAAAGCACTGACCCTATGCTCTAAAATGAAGACTAGATGCATTTTCCTCAAGTCATAAACGAAGATTGCATTTACATGACGTGAATCAGCTGTTAGCTCTTCTTTGCTAGGAAAGGAGGGAGAGTCCGGAGCAGCAAAGAGCAAGGGAAGAGCGCTGCTCTTGTCTGCTCTGAACTCTGGATCCTCTTCCAGGCTCTTAAAGTGCTTAGGGCCCCACGTGCGTCTCTTCCCTTGTGACCTCCACTTCCTTTCCTGAGTCAAGGTCACATTTTCAGCTTCAGCTTGTGCTTTTCTCAAACCTCTATGCTAGAGCAATAAAAGGCCAGTTTTATATTTGACCACTTTTTACAAAAAGGTTCTATGGGGTGTCGGGGGAAGGGTCCAATGTGCAAGCGGATTTGCTCCATTGGCTGGAAGCAGGGTGACCCAGTATTTCCTGTGAAACGAGTGAGGCAGCACGGAGTTCTTCCTGCGTAACCATTTCATGCCTTTGTCCCAAGGACGACATTAGTAGGGAGGAGGAAGCCCCATGGGAGCTGTTGGGATTTCCTTTTTAGTACAGCTTGATCTGGTGCAATAACTTTCCAGAAAATAATTTACCTAAATTAAGAGTGATTTTCCCCCTGGACAGTGCTTTAAATCCCAGCCTACTGAGATGCAGTCCCTTTGTAAGGATATTTAATCTACTAGTGCCGGACTCACAAGGCACTGAGCTAAAGAATATCATTATTTCGTTCAATCCTCACAGTTTCTGTGATAGAAACTGTTTTCCTTTCTATCTCACAAATAAAGATGTGAGAACGTAAAGAGGTTAAGCTGTGCAGTATGACACACATGTTAAGTGGCAGAGTTAGAACAACGGATGCTACAGCCAAAGCAGAGCCTTTAATCCAAAATTGTCCAACCCACAGCCCGTGGGCCACATGTGAACCAGGACAGCTTTGAATGTAGTTCAACGCAAACTCATAAACTTTCTTAAAACATTATGAGGTGTTTTTGCAATCTTTATTTTTTAGCTCATCAGTTGTCATTAGTGTTAGTGTATGTTATGTGTGGCCCAAGATGCTCCTTCTTCTTCCAATGTGACCCAGGGAAGCCAAAAGGTTAGACACCCCAGATCTAATCATTGTATCAAAATGCTCAGGGCTGATAGTAACAGACAATCTCTGTGTTGCAATGATTAGCAAAGCGATGCTTTAAATGTGAGACAGGTCCTTGGAAGGTACTCTTCCCTGACTGCCAGTTCAGTACCGTCCTCTTCAGAACCGACCTGTAACCTCATGCATCCTTTCATCTCTGCTACCTCTAAACAACTTGGCTTTAGTCTTTCAAGGTCACAATACTTTGGCAAGCTCATCTTTAGGCAAGGCTAGAGATGACAGTAGAATGTATTAAACAGAGAGTTTACCGGTGAGGGGGTAAGAGAGATCGTGGCTTTGAGTGGCAGAGTAGGGGTTAGAGCCTGATGAAAAAGATTCACATCAGAAAACCAACAGATGGGGAAGCCGGGATGGCTCAGTGGGTTAGGTGCTCACTTTGCAGCGCCGGGGACCAGGAATCGAATCCCGCCCTGGCCTGCGTGGACCCATATGCTGAGCTGGGAGCTCCCCCAGTTCAGTTCTCCCTCTGTCTCTGTATCTCTCTCTCTCTCTCTCTCTCTTTCTCTCTCTCTCTCTCTCTCTCTCTGTCAAAAATAAATAAAAAAAAAAAAGAAAACCAACAGTGTTTGTAAGGTCTGGAACACAAACATGTGAGCCTACTCTGCCTTTCTCTTGTGACCTTAAATTTAAGCGTACCCTGGCTTTGTGGTTCACACTCTCTAATGATCCCCAATCCTAGCTCTTTACAATTTTTTACCTGATTCCATCCTTCAGGCTTATTTTATTCTGCTGTAGTTAGCTAGAATGTCCTATAGCTGTCTGTCAGGTCTAGATGATTTATAGTCTTGTTCAAGTCTTCAGCTTCATTTTTTATCTTCCTAATTGTTCTACTATAAGTCTCCAACTATTATTGTTGAATTGCCTTTATCTTTCTTCAACTCACTCAGTTTTTGCTTCATTATTTGGGGCTCTATTGTTAGGTTTATGTTAATTATAGGTTCACAGTTGTTATAGCTTCTTGGTAAATTGATCATTTCACCTACATATAATACCCGTGTTTCTTATAACAGTGTTTTTTATTTGTTTGTTTTGTTCTGTTTTTTCTTCACTCAGTCTATTTTGCCTGGTATTGGTATAGTCATTCAGCTCACCTTCGGTTACTATTTGCATGATATAACTTTTTCAATCCTTTTACTTTCAACCTATTTGTATCTTTGAATTTAAGTGTCTCTTATATATGGCATAGAACTACATATTTTTTATTTATTCTGCCCATCACTATCTTTTAATTGGAGTGTTTAATATATTTATATGAAATGTATTTACTGATATGGGATAAAATTTATGACTGCTATTTTGCTCTTTGTTTATGGTATGTCTTATTTACTTTTTCTTTCTCTATTTTAGATAATTACATTCTAAAGTGTTACATAGGTATTTTTTAGTCTGATATGTCCATCAATTTGTTTCTTTATCTATCTTTTTCCACCATTTTCTGAATGATTGCCCTGGAAATTTCAATATATACATTAGTTTATAATAATCTAGTTCAAATTAATACTAACTGAATAATATATAAAACTATGCTCTTATATAACACCCTTCCTTCACCTCTTCCTTGTGTCACTATTGTCATGCAAATTGTATCTTCACACACTGTATTCCCTTCAACATATATTTATAATTACTGCTTTGTGCAGTTGTCTTGTAAATCAGGTAGGAGGGGAAAAGGCTATGAACAAAAAGTACATTCATACTGTATTATATATTTTCCTGTGTAGTTGACCTTTACTGATGCTCTATATCTCGTATGTATTTAGATCTGAGTTACTTACTCTCAGTTGCCCTTTATTTCTGCCTGAAAAATTATTTCAGTATTTTTTAAGTTAGATATGTTTTCTGTTTTTGTTTATCTTGAAGTGTCTTCATTTCACTTCATTTTTTAAGAATCATTATGGGAAATAAAGAATTCTTGGTTGATATCACTTTTTAGTACCTTAAATACACTATTCCACTACCACCCAGGCTTCATGGTTTCTGATAAGAAATCAGTTGTTAATCTCATAATTTGTAAATAATCTGTCACTTCTCTTGTTGCTTTCAAGATTCTTTCTCTGTTTTTTATTATAATATGTAAAAGTGTATATCTCTTCAAGCTTCGCCTATTTAGACTTCATTGAGTTTCTTAGGTGTGTACATTAGAGTTTTTCATCTTATTTGGAAAGTTTTCAGCCATTATTTCTTCAAACATTCTTTCTCCCTGTCTCTTCTCCCCACCCCACCCTACTCTTTGAGACCCCCGTTATGTGTATGTTGATATGCTTGACAGTGTTCCACAGATCTCTCTGGCTCTACTCGTTTCTCCTCATTCTCTTTTCTTTTCTTTCCTCAGACTAAAGAATTTCAATTACTTGTCTTCAACTTTGCTGATTTTTCCACCTTACCTGATAAATCTAATATTGGTACCCTATAGTGAATTCTTCTTTTAGTTATTATACCTTTCGACTCCAGAATTTCTATTTGGTTCCTTTTTATGATTTTTATCTCTGTATTAATATTATCAGTTGGTAAGACATCATTCTTATGCTTTCTTTTAGTTCTTTTTTTTTTTTACTTTTTTTTTCTTAATATATATATATTTTTTTATTTATTTTTGACAGAGAGAGATACAGAGACAGAGACAGAGAGATAACTGAACTGGGGGAGCTCCCAGTTCAGCATATGGTTCTGCACGGGCCGGAACCGGGACTCGATCCTCGGTCCCCGGTGCTGCAAAGTGAGCGCTTAACCCACTGAGCCATCCCGGCTTCCCCTCCTTTTAGTTCTTTAGACATGTTTTCCTTTAGCTCTTTGAATATATTTTAAATAGCTGATTTAAAGTCTTTGTCTAGTAAGTCTAACACCTAGACTTTCCCAGTTTTTAGGGACTACTATTTATCCTATGTAAGGACCATACTTTCTTGTTTATTAAAAAAGCTTGCCGGAAAGCCGGGATGGCTCAGTGGGTTAAGAGCTCACTTTGCAGCCCCAGGGACCGAGGATCGAATCCCGGCCCCGGCCCGTGTGGACCCATATGCTGAACTGAGGAGTGCCCCCAGTTCAGTTCTCACCGGGGTGAGACCCCGGCCCAGTTCCTGCCCTGTGCAGCCCCGCCCACCTGTGGAATGAAACTATGTGGAAAAACCAATGATGTACAACTATGGAGACTGTTCTGGGCCCTCCCCCTTCTCTTTCTCTCTCTCTGTATCTCTCTCTCTCTCTCATCAAAAACAATAAAAATAAATCTTTAAAAAAAAAAAATGTTTGCCAAAACTGAGCATTTTAAATAATGAGGCAATTATGGATTGAACCCTCCAACCAGGGTTCATTGTTGTCACTGTTTGCTGTTACTGTTATTGCTGGTTTATTAACTTTACAGGACTAATTCTATAACGTCTGTGTTCTTTGACACGTATCAACACTGAAGTCTCAATTTTGTTAGTTTAGTGGTCAGCTAATAATTAGAGATTCCCTTAAATTCTTGGAACCAATAAGTTTCCCAGTCTTTACCAGGAGGTTCTGTGTGAGTGTTGACTATGCCTTCAACACTGAGCTAGGCAGTTAATAACTCTGACTTAGCTTTCAGTTACCCCTGAGAGGAGCCTCAAAGTCATCCATAGATAAAAGCTTAGAGCCTTCTCAGTTCTTTCCTGAACATTCACACAGGCCAATGCATGCATGTAGGCTTCTAGATTCTCAAGAATATATCCAGGTTCTTCAAAGTCCCATATGGAGATGTCATTCCTCAGCTTTTCCTTTTAAGCTTTTTGGTTAGACTATTATTTGTCCTGATTGCTATCCACTGTCTCAGGCAGCTATAATATTAAGTAATTGATCTTCATTGTTTTCAACAAATGCCCCTAAGAAATACATCAAGTGAATGTGCTTTAAGTCAGCTACATAAGAAGAGCCTTAAGAATGGGGTCTTCCAAGGAACCACCAGAGAGATGAAATAATGACAATTGTGTAGGGGGGGTGGGGCGTTGAAAGAGTTCTGACCTTGTTCTGCTCCCTCTAGTGGATGGCAGGCAGGCTATTAGTTGTCATTGTGATTATAGGCTGTTAGTGTTCAAGGTTAGCATGGAGCTAGAAATAGAATGACAGGAATAGGGGAAACCAAAACTCCCACTGTTCATACCAATTTTTCATTCTAATATTCAGCTGGCTTGAATAAATGCTTCCTGGATTGCTGCAAGCCTTTGGTTGACTTCTGCAATTTTTAAAGGGTTGATTCTAACAATTTTTGTCAATGTTCCCATTGGTTTCATGAAAGAAAGAATATTCAGAGGTTCTTATCATCATTTTTCACTGAGGTACAACCCAGACTCACTTTATATCACTGTTTCTTTGCTCTGTTTGACTCATTTAACTTTCTAGCTCCTGTGTTTCTGCTTTGTTTTTTCCATTCCAATTTCCTCATTCTCCACTTTCAATCAAAACATGTTTTTTCTACCTCATGTCTTCCCAATATTTCTTCACTTCCACTGTCTTACTTAGGGGTTTTATCCTTTCTCACCTAGTTCACTACAACAGTATCCAAACTGATCCCTTAGCAGCCATCTTATTATCTCCTAATCCATACACCACTCCACAGCTAGATTGATCATTTTATAACATAAAGCTGCCTGTGTCTTCCGTTGCTTAAGCCCTTCCATCGATCCGCATTCCCTCTAGGGCAGGGATTCCCAACCCTGTGTCCGCAGGCGCCCGATTTGTGTGCACCTGCCATTATTTGACTGCATCTGAAGTTTTTCATAAACACTAAGTAAAACTATCATTTATTTTTATACATTTGTTAGAATTTTAAAATAGTGTTTGAGTATCTACACAGGTTTATTATATTCGTTGGTATGTTTGCGATACCGTGTGTATAAGTGTTTCCCTAGCTGTCGCCTTTGTAC
>PVKE010014721.1:0-34512 GCA_004027555.1 Craseonycteris thonglongyai | reverse complement strand
AGAGAGAAGGGGGAGGGCCCCGAACAGTCTCCATAGTTGTACATCACTGGTTTTTCCACATAGTTTCATTCCACAGGTGGGCGCGGGGCTGCACAGGGCAGGAACTAGGCTGGGGTCTCACCCTGGTGAGGACCAAACTGGGGGCACTCCCCAGTTCAGCACATGTGTCTTCATGGGCCGGGGCGAGACATGACTCTCAGTCCCCAGGGCTGCAAAGTGAGCACTCAACCCACTGAGCCATCCTGCCTCCCTGGACTAACGTTTGAGAGAGTCAAATAAATTTCTCTCCATAAAATTTAAAACAACAACAAAAAGTCAGCAGAAATCAATTAATATTTCCTTCTTGAAATCCATTAAAATGACAGTGGAGGAATTTGTACAAAGGCATACATTAACAAGAATAAGGGGAACCAGGGAAGAGATATAGTAATCGAATTTTGGAAGCTGGAAAGCAAAGGGTTGAGCGATAACTGAGTTAGAAGATGCTGGCCAGTGCGACCCCATGACCATCCCATAGAGCAGCCCATACAGACTGGATCAGGTCAGAGGCACTGGGAGAGATTTCTTCAAGGCGATGAAACGGATAGAACATCCATTGCATTTGAACACATGGAGAGATTTATACCACTCTGGGAAGAGGAAGCGTTTAACTTGTATCATTACATTCTTAAGACAAAGAACAAATTAATTAAGTACATTGCAAATTCATTTGTGAAAGTATGATGCCTTGGAATGGCAATAGAGTAATACCCAGAAAGGTTAATAATCCAGAACATCGAATAGTCTTGCGTGTTCCAAGTCTGATCTATATTTGGTTATTGCATTATAAAACTTGTCAAGAAGAAAAGTAAAAAACAAAAATCAGTTTGATCCCACTTAGAGACAATTCACTGTTAACAATTAGGGATGATCATTCTAGATGTTTCTATATGTAAATATACAGGTAAGAATGAGAATGAAAGACTACAAACACTTTTGTGTGTGTAGGTGAGAAAGAGAAAAGTTTACAGAGAATGGAAATACACACAAATAGCATTACAAAAAATGGGATCACACTTTTCTTTTACACAAAAGCATGACATTTATCAGGAGGAAAAACATAAAGAAATTCTTAAACTTCAGATAAATTTCTTGACTCCAAAAAATACAGCTTCCTCAAAATAGCCCTTTAAGAAAAAGGATGGGAGGTGGGAGTGGGCACTAGATATAAGGTGATGGAAGGGGAGCTGATACTGAGTGATGGGCACATGAATGATGTGAGGTGGACTTGTACATCTGTAAACTGTCTAATTGTTACCAACCAATGTAACCTCATCAAATTTAACAATAAATTAAAAAAAAAAAAAAAAAAAAAAAAGAAAAAGGAAAGCATTAACAATTTTGAGTCATTTTGGACACAGTCAATAGTTTGGTGGTTACCTGAGGGTAAGGGGGGAGGGGGGAGAAAGGATGGGGGAGGGGGCAATTGGGAGTGGGCACCAGGCATGTGGTGATGGAAGGAGAGCTGATCCTGGGTGGTGAGCACATGATGCAATGCATAGATGATGTCATGTAGAGTTGAACACCTGGAAACTATATTGCTGACCAAGGTCACCCTAAGAAATTTAACAATAAAAAAAAATTTTTTTTGAGTCATTTTTAAAAACAACAAACATGTTTTCAACTTTAGATATCTATTAACTTCCAGCCAAGAAACATGAGAAAATTATAATACACACTCTCTCTCCAACTTCTCCTCCCCTTGCCCTTCCTTCTAATTCTGTTGATTGTACCATTTTCACATAGGAAAGGTTAATAAAATTTACATTCCATTGTTTTACCTCAATTCTCACACTTATCTGGTTGGTTCCTGTTTAAATGGATTTGTTCATTATTGTTATTGCTATTGTTTTTGTATTTTACCATGGCTTCATTTCTATTATTGGAGCCATTCCTTTATTAGTGGGATTTTGTCATCAAGTAGCTTTTTTCTTTCATATAGGTTTCATGGATTCTTGCATGGACTAGAGGGTCTGTGTTTTTTATTCTTCGAGGGAAAACTGGGTGAGAATTCTTGGGTAATTCCTTCCCTCACATCTTTCTAGATATTGCTCCTTTGTCTTCTACCACTGACTGTTGCTTTGGGGGCAGCTTAAGGATACTGACATTTATTCCTTGTATATGATGTGCTTCTTCTACTTGCACACACTTAAAATTCTTTATCTCTGAAATGTAGCAACTTTACCAATATCTACATTAATCAGTGTGTTATATAGGATATAAATTCAGACAGACAGAAACCCCACCAAAACAAAACAAACAGTGGCTTTAAAAGAGAAAATGGATGGGGAAGCTGGGATGCCTCAGTGGGTTAAGTGCTGGCTTTACAGCCCTGGGGACTGAGGACTGAATCCCAGCCCCGGCCCGTGCGGACCCATATGCTGAACTGGTGTGCTTCCCATGCGGGAGGCCCCCAGCCTACCTGTATGAAACAAAAGCATTTGGAAAACTAATGACGTACAACTATGGAGACTGCTCTGGGCCCTCCCTCCTCTGTCTCTCTCTGTCTCTGTCAAAAACAATAAAGTAAGTCTTTTAAAAAAAAAAAGAGAGAGAAATGTGTTTCTCATTTAGTGATATAAGCTGATATAGCAGCAATGCTCTAATGAAATTATCAAGGCTCAGTCTCTGTGTTTTATGGCTCTACTATCCCTAAGATGTCCTTGTCCGCATAGACCGAGATGCATTTTCTAGCCAACAGGAAGTGGAGAAAAGAAAGGGAAGCACACATCATTCCTGCCTTTTATGGATCTACCCAGAAGTTGCACTTACTATACTTTGTCTCACATCCCATTGTACAGAACTTGGTCATATGACCCTACCTACCTGTAAAAGAAACTGGGAAAACTAGTCTTTATTCTGGTACACCACATATCCAGCTAAGAGTATTTGATTATTATGGAAGATGGGAGAATAAATATCAAGAAAAACTCGCCATCTTAGCTATGATCAATCTGTATTGGTTTTTTCCTGGGATATAGTCTGCCCTTTCAAATGGCAGATTCAAATATTCCTAGAAAGTTTCTTTTTTTTCCGATAACACTTGTCATTACTTTTTTCTGTTTCATTTATTGTGTATCCTACATTAGTAATGCCAAGTATACATCTTTTGTACTTCTGTGTGTCTTTTATATTTTAATCTTTGTATCTGTATTTGTATCCTTTGTGTGTGTCTTCCATATTGATGGTCTTTCCTCTAAATATTGTTACAATGTTTATTTTCTGTTACATTTTGTTTTTGTATTCTCAATTGCATTCATTCAGAACACTTTTTCAGTTGTATTTACTCCAGTTTTTATTGCTTCTGATTGGTATTTGTCTCTGTAATATTATTATTTTTTCTTTCTTTCTGAACTAGGTCAGCCTGCTTTGCAACCCCTTGCGTAGCCTTAGAATCTCTTCTTTGCATTCTTGGATCTTTCTGTGAGCTCTTTTGTTAGATTATTTCACCTCCCATTCTTTGAGATCATGGAGAATTATTTGCTGGACTCTCTATTTCATGAAGTAATCCCTCTTCTAATGTGTGTTGTTCTTCTGTTTTTTTTGCTTTTGTGTTTCTTCTTTTTCAGGAGGTGAGAGCCACTTACGATCCAGGAGCAGAGGGAAGGAAAAGGACTGGAGGGTCCACCATTCAGGAGACAGACTCACTGTTTTCCTTTCTTTGTTTGCCCCATGGTTAACATTTTGATATTTATACTTCCAGACAGATACAAACATACATAATTTTTCCTTACAAAATGAGATGACAATATGCATACTATTTTTTAATCTGCTTTCTTCATGTCATATGTCACACAATTGTTTTATGCCATTAAATATATTTCTCATGTTATTTAAGTAGCTTCACTGCATTTTATTAGCATATCATATATTTTTAACACCATCTCTATTGGAGGAAATTTCTATTGTTTCCAATAATTTACTATTGCAATCAAACTGATATTTAAAATCTCTTACTTTGACTCTCCAGCTAATTACACAGTATCTCATAGATTCTCTCTTTCTCTCTCCCCTTTCTCTAAAATATAATCCACATGCCATTAAATATACCATTTTAAAGATTTATTTTTATTGTTTTTTGACAGAGAGAGAGACAGAGAGAGGCAGAGAGAAGGGAGAGGGCCCAGAGCAGTCTCCATAGTTGACATTAGTTTTCCATATAGTTTCACTCCACAGGTGGGTGCAGGGCTGCGCAGGGCAGGAACTGGGCCGGGAGCCTCCCGCATAGGTCCCGGCAAGAACTGAACTGTGGGCACACCCCAGTTCAGCATGTGGGTCCGCATGGGCCGGAGTCGGGATTCGATCCTTGGGCTCTGGGCCTGCAAAGTGAGCATTTAACCCGCTGAGCCATCCCAGCTTCCCCTAAATATACCATTTTGAAGTGTACAACTCAGTGGTTTTAGTACATTCAGAATATTTTTCTTACCCCCAAAAGAAATTCCATATCTATTAGCAGTCACCTCTCGTGCCCTCTTGTTCTATCTGCTGTCAATCAGTAATCTACTTTCTGTCTTTATGAATTTGCCTATTGTAGACATTTTATGTACATGGAAACTCGCTACTTTCACGTAGCATAATGCTTTCAAGGTTTGCCCATATTGTAGCGTGTATCAGTACTTCATTCCTTTTTTTATGGCTAAATTGTATTTCACTGTATGAATATGCCACATTTTGTTTATCCACTCATCAGTTTATGGACATTTAGTTTTGTTCCACATTTTGGCTATTATTAAAAAGCTGCTATGAACATTTGTGTACAAGTGTTTGTATGATCATACTCGTATGTTTTTAATACTCTTGGGTATGTATACCTAGTAGTTGAGTTGCTGGATCATATGATAGGGAAGACTGACTCTTAATCCCTGTGTTTCTGATTCCACATGATATCACCAGCTCCTTTAGAGTCTGTGTCTCCAAGTAAAGAGCCTTTCAGATTTAGTTTCCACAGAGACTGAATCTACAGCTTCCTGCTTGAGCTGCTGTTTACCTTTGCTTTAAGTGATAGAGCAAAGAGCCTATCGTCTAAGGTTCAGCTGTTTTTACCCTCAGCCTAAACCCCTACCTTACACAATATCTGGTGCTTTCATGGTGTCTGCAGATATTTTGAGCAATACGTTCCTCCGTTTTGCTAATTTAGTTGCCCCTTGCTATACCATCCTCTTTCTTTCTTTCAAAAATGTGTTGAAATCGCTCATCTCCAGGGTCTGGCAGAAATAATGCCCTGTTTTTTGAGTTGGTAATCTATATCAAATCTTTTATGACAAAATCATAAGCATGTAGCTCTGCCATATAATAATATCACACTCAAGCACACTATACTACTTCTGCCAGACCCTGTAATGATGTCACCTAGTTCCTTCCATACTCTTTCACTGTCCTTTTGGGAGGGTTTTAGGGAAGAGAGGCTGTAAATAACAGTTTGTGTAACTGAAAATTTTACTAATTATGCATAAGCCTTTCCATTCACTGCTCATCCTTGAGAGACTAGCTATTTTTTAAAAATTAATTTAAGAAAGATGAGGCAAGTGACCTGGACAGACCATAGTTTTAAATCAATTTTTTTCTTTTACTTTTTAGAAGATTTATTTTATTGTTTGAGAGAAGGTGATAAAGAGACAGACAGAGAGAGAGAGAGAGAGAGAGAGAAGTGGGGAGGGCCCGGAGCAGTGTCCATAATTGTGCATCATTATTTGTGACATGGTTTCATTCCACACAGGTGGATGTGGGGCTGCGCAGGGTGGGAACCAAACCAGGGGCCTCCTTCATGGGAGGTGAGGATCGTTGCTACCAAGCCATCCCGTGGTTACCAGCTGTGCCACAGTTCAGAATATGGGGTTGCACTGGCTGGGGCCAGGAAATGAACTCTGGAACCCGAGATTGAGAAGCAAGTGCTCAACCTCTCAGCTCCTCCGGTGTCCCCTGACTTTTTTTTTTCAAACGCTCAATGACCAAATCTGTTTTCCTCTAAATCTGGGTTCATATCCCCTTCCCCCGTTATCAGGATATAGGAAGCCAGCATGGCAACACTCCCTCAGATAAGCTTTGTTTTAAACTGTTCGGGATGCTCTAAATAAAACACTATATACTAGAGGGCTTAAGCAACAGACATTTATTTCTTACAGTTCTGGATGTTGGAAAGTCCAAAATCAAGGCACCGGATCATCTGGTGCCTGGTGAGAGCCTTCTTCTGGTTCACAGATGGCTGTTCTCTCACTGTGTTCATGGCAGAAGGTGAGAGAGTTCTCTGGGCTCACTTTTATAAGAACACTAATCCCATTCATGAGGGGCTCCACCCTGGTGACCTAAGCACCTCTCAAAGGTCCCACCTCAAAATATTATCACACTGGGGATGAGATTTCAACGTGTAAATTTTGGAGGACACAAACATTCAGTGTATTGGAGGCTTTCTGATCATGATTGTTTCCTCCTTTCCTCTCCCTCATCCTGCCCACCCCCAGCAGGTGCCCTCAGCTGGGAAGCTGGGATATAGACAATTGGATTGGTACCTATACCGGCTTCTTCATCACTTCCACCTCCCCACCCCCTACATCCACTAGGGTGGGGCTGCTTCTCTGGGGTCATTCTAGCTGCTCGCCTTATGGTTCCAAACAATGGACCACTAAGACGGGCCTTCCAAACGTGTCCTTACCTTCTTCACTTGGTAGTATATGAGGTCTGACAGTTAAATTGGCGAACTTATCTTAGAAAAAGTGCTACATATCTCATTGCTGAATAGCACCATGGTTACCTGTGAAGTACTCCCCTTGGGAAGCTGTGCACTGACTCCAGCACCTAGTCCACCCTTCAAAGCAATTTTGGAACTCTTTTTCTGGAATGGCCATCAGAGCTGTCGTCATATTACCCTTGATATCTTGAATGTCATCAAAACATCTTCCTTTCAATATTTACTTTATCTTCAGGTAAAGAAAAAAGTTATTGAGGGCCAGATCAGGTGAGTAGGGAGGGTGTTCCAATACAATTATTTGTTTACTGGATAAACATTCCTTCACAGATAGTGCCATGTGAGCTGGTGCATTGTCATGATGCAAGAGCCACGAGTTTTGGCAAAAAGTTCAGGTTGTGTTCATCTGACTTTTATACGCAGCCTTTTCAGCCCTTCCAAATAGTCAGCTTGGTTGACTATTTGTCCAGTTGGTACAAATTCATAGTGAACAATTAATTCCTCTGATATAAAAAAAGTTTAGCAACATTGTTTTGACTCTTGATTTGAACTAACGAAATGTTTTGGTCATAAAGAATTAGCTGACTTTCACTGTACACTTGGAAGCTTTGTTTCAGGGTTATATTGGTACACCCATGATTCATCACCAGTAATAACAGCCCAAAACATCGTCTTGCCTCTCCAAAAGGTCTTGACAAACTTCAACTCTCCTTTGCTTTTGTTCATTGGTAAGCTCCTTCAGGACCATTTTTGCACACACCTTTCTCATGCCAAGATTTTCAGTTCAGATTTTTCTGTTTATCAATATTTATTTGGTCTGCCATGCTTCTCGCAGTCAACTGATGATTTTGATGCACAATTCGACAAATTTTTGCAATGTTTTCACCCGTTCTACTTCTTTCTGACCACCCTGACCTCTCTTTATCAGTGCCGCTTTCTCTCCCCTCAGAAAAATGTTTAATCCATTTTTACACTGCCATTTTCTTCATGGCATTATTCTCATAAACTTGTACTAACACGTCCCTGATTTCACTTTTACTCTTGCCAAGTTAAACAAAAAATTTAATGTTTGTTCGTTGCTCTAATTCAAGCTCTGACATTCTCCCGACAACACACAAAAACACACAACAATAATGAATGCCACTCAGCAAGACACCGCCACACGTCAATATACCAAGGTTATGAAATCTTACTGAGTTGCTGGTACCGTGCTGCCAATGTAAGTGCATGGTGGCAAGCTTGTGAACTTAATTGTCAGACCTCATATATTGTGTAGGAAAACATGCATGAAGAATAAAACTCTTGGGGAAGCCGGGATGGCTCAGTGGGTTAAGTGCTCACTTTGCAGCGCCAGGGACCAGGGATCGAATCCCAGCCCTGGCCCGTGCGGAACCATATGCTGAACTGGGAGCTCCCCCCTGTTCAGTTCTCTCTCTGTCTCTGTCAAAAATATAAAAAAATAAATTAAAAAAAAAGAATAAAACTCTTAAGAAAAACAAGGTAATGATCAAGTGTAAAATTTAATATAGTAGATACCGTCTGGAAGAAGAGAAAGTATGACTGGGGAAATCCACACAGGATCTTCTAAGGTACTAGTTAAATTAGATTTTATTTCAAGATTTATTTTACTGTATTTGACAGAGACAGAGAGAGACAGAGACAGAGAGAAGGGGGAGGGCCCAGAGCAGTCTCCATAGTTGACAACATCAGTTTTCCATATACTTTTACTCCACAGGCGGGCATGGGACTGCACAGGGCAGGAAATGGGCTGGGAGCCTCCCGCATAGGCCCCGGCAAGAACTGAACTAGGGTCACACCCCAATTCAGCATGTGGGTCCACATGGGCTGGGGTTTGATCCTCAGGCTCTGGGGCTGCAAAGCGAGGGCTTAACCCGCTGAGCCATCCCAGCTTCTCTCAAGATTGTTTATTTCTAAAACTCTTGAAAGGAAAAAGGCTGTCAATCAGAAGATGGCTTTTGCACTTGTTTGGAGGGACACAGTGAGGCACGGTTGCTGCAATAGTGACAGAGAAAGAAAGCAAAGGGGACTCACCAAATATTCATACCTGGGACTTGATGACTCCCAAAGAGATTCCCATGAAACAGGAGCCTGGGAGAGAGGTGGTCTAGGTGAGAACTGACTGGCCCAAGGTGAGACCTTGTTCTAGTGCCCAGGTGGACCCATGCCCACCTCAAATGGCATGACGCCTGCAGGAAGTGTCGATATTGAGGAAAAGGAGTGAAGAAATAAAATAGAGGTATGGTCACGCTGTTAAATTATTAAAGTCGAGTAGGCTGAGGTACAAGGAAACGATTCTACTCTTGCTTTAACTAGCCAAGCAACTTAAACTTTTGGAGTTTTTAGGTGTGCATCAGTGCCTGGATATACATAAATTTCATTCATAAACCTCTGAAGGACTTAAGAAAAACTGTTCATGTGCTTCTGATGTGTATCTCTTATAGACAGCCACTTGACATGCTTAAGAAAGAATGCTTCATTATCCAGACTACTAGACACCCATTCTGAGGGAAGCTGCAGGCTAAGAATGAGGGTAGACTTTTCCCAAACATATACTATTTTACTATAAAAGCTTTCAAACTCTTCTTCTTAGAAACACTCTGAGGGTTACCTGGTAGTGTTTTTGACTTGCAAATTCTAAAACGCTTGAATAAATCTTTGTCTTTTATTTCTAACCAAAGCCTCCTGACTGTTTTGAGTACTCTCTCTGTGTGTGTCTCTCTCTCTGTCTGTCTTTTCTTTTTTTAAAGATTTATTGTATTGTTTGAGAGAGAAGAGAGAGAGAGAGAGAGAGAAGAGAAGAGGAGGAGGAAGGGTCCAGAGCAGTCTCCATAGTTGTACATCATCAGTTGTGACATAGTTTCATTCCACACGGGTGAATGTGGGGCCATATGGGGTAGGAACTGAACTGGGGGCCTCCCACATGGGAGGTGAGAATTTTCACTGCCAAGCCATCCCAGTAGTTACCAGTTGAGTCACAGTTCAGCATATGGGGTTGCACTGGCTAGGACTGGTGTTTGATCCCCGGACCTCATGGTTGCAAGGCAAGCACTCAACCTGCTGAGCTATCCCAGCATCCCTGTTTTAAGCTCTTTTGACAATATCTTACCCCACTCAGGAGCTCTGGAATCTATTCATGCCAGCACAGGTATTGAGTTGAGTGCAGAGGGCTCTAAGCCATGGCCTGGGGGATAGACGGGGTGGGGGTGATGCAGATGCCAGATGAGATCAGCAGATTCTTGTACTGCCTGCGAGGGAATTTGGACTTTATCCTGAGCAGTGAGGAGCTCTTAAAGGTTTAAGCCAGGAAGAGGCAGGGTAAGATTTTATTGAGAAATATATGATGAAAAAAATGTTTGTAAGACTTCATTAATTCACTTGAATAAATCTATATTGTACTAATCACATCAGCATCTACACAGATTATAGTAATGTCCATATGTGGGCAAAATATGGTTTCATTCTATGGACAATACTTGGTGCACATCAGGATTCAGAGACTCTTCACAAAACCTTGTGCCCACACAAGGGTCACAGGGCTCAGAGCTCCGAGGTTAAGTACAGTGAGTCTAGTTAGTGCTACTACTACACTGTTCTTTCTGAAAGCAAATAGCAACAAGTTCAGTTGGTTTCCTTAGGTTGGGAAAACCATGTCCCCATCAAAAGAAGGAATGTTTGTCTTCCCATTTTCTATAAGGGACACACATCTAAGTCACATGATGACTTATTTCTAACCATTTAACTACAGTTGACCCTTGAACAATGTGGGGGCTAGGGTGCTGACCCCCCACTTAGATGAAAACCTGTATATAACATTTGACTCCCTCCAAACTTAACTGCTAGTAGCCTGTTGTTGACCAGAAGCCTTCCTGATAACATAAACAGTTGATTAACACATATTTGTATGTTATATGTATTATTACTGCATTCTTACAATAAAGTAAGCTGGAGAAAAGAAAATGTTATTAAAAAATCATAAGGATAGAAAATACATTTACAGCATTGTACACATTTATTGAAAAACATCCATGTATTAAGTGAACCCTTACAGCTTAAACCTGCGTTATTCAAGGGTCAACTGTATATGCGAAAAATTAGGGAGAACTAATACCCAACACATTTTTATACCAATTAAAACTCTTAGCAAAACTAATAAATCCTATTATGACACCAGTTTTTAATTTGCTTGACTGACTCTCTTAATCCTCACACCTGCTGAGGTAGATGCTGTTATTGCAATTGCAATTAACTATTTAATTATGCAATCTTTTGTTTAGTATCCACATCTTGTGATAAATCCAATGAGAGTAGCAAGCATGTGTTTCTTGTGTACCTTTATGTCCCTGGTGCCTAAAACAGTGCCTGGCATATGACAAACATTCAAAATGTATTTGTTGAGTGAATTTGAGTCCCCATTTTACAAGTGAGGACAACAAGGCTTAGAGATGTTAAATAGTTTACCAACTATTATGTCACTAGCTATTCCAAACTCACATCTGTTAGACTCCATCTTCTTACTGACTCCTAAATAGTCTGAGGTTTTATAAGGATCACATAGCTTCATCAAGTTCCTAGCTATTAAACAGAAAGCTATTGAAAGATTAATTAACACCTTTAAAAAACTCCTAAACATTTTGAGAACACAAAACAGAATTCAGAGGTGAGCAATAGTAGAACGGTTGTGTTTCAACTTGCCATGTTCCATAAAGATATTATACAGAGAAACTCACACCTGGTATTTTAGAACAAAAGCTGGCAAAGAACTTAGAGGAAGTACTGTTAGGGATTTACCCAACTAAATCTTCCTAAGCTTATTATCAGTAAAGAGGGTGTTTCCATTAAAATAGAAATCATTATGGTTTTACAGCTCTTTCTCCTCAACTGCAGTCTTTGTCAGGGGAGGGCTCCAGTTTTCATGGGCCACCTGGCATTCATCAATCTTACCTTACTCACTTGGAATAGTTGGCCAAGGAAGCCTTGATCCTGATTCCAGCCCCTTCCCCACACAGCCTGGCCTGGGTACAAATTCCCTTATAAATACTCAATACTCTAGGGCCTCTGGAAGACACATAGAGAAATAAGACTACCATTTGTCATACGAAGGATATTGTGTAAGCTACCTATGATGGGAGAGGGAAGTTAAATCTCTTGGAAAGGAATCCATTGGGAGTAAATAGCAAGTCTTAGGTTATTGCCATGACATCCTATTTCTAGGCAGGAGTCTAGCCAAGCAACCAGGCAAATCCTCAGCCAGACAATGGAAGAACGACAATGTGTGGACGTGCAGGTATTACACCAATAAAAAGGTAAACCCAGACTTTATCTTCTTTTCAGGTTCCATCACGCAGAGTGGGACTAGAAGGGAAAATGCAAAACACCAGCCTATGACGTCACACTTTCCTCACTGCAACATAGCTACAGATGAGGGTGCAGAGGCCTCAGAAACTTGAATTCCTTGTAATTTTAGAAGCTAACACTGGCACAGATTTTGATGATCTCTGAGCCATCTATCTCTGAGGTGCAACGTGTTGTCATATATACCTTCCCGCTGAGACAGACCCAATAGACCAAGTTAGAGATAAAGACATGATATTACTTGTCCAAGCCTTGCTAGCCCCCTCCAAACCTGCATTCTGGTGAACTAGCGCTCAGTAACAGTGTTTGGCTTTTCTCCCTTTTCAAGTCAATCATCTACTACTTTTATTTATTTTTATTTATTTTTCAAAAGATTTATTTTATTGTTTTTGAGGGAAGGTGAGAGAGAGAGAGAAAGGGGAGGGCCCAGAGCAGTCTCCATAGTTGTGCATCATTAGTTGTGACATAGTTTCATTCAACACAGGTGGATGTGGGGCTGTGCAGGGTGGGAACCGAACTGGCGGTCTCTCTTCTGGGAGGCAAGAAACTTCACTGCCAAGTCATCCTGGTGGTTACCAATTGCACCACAGTTCAGCATAAGAGCTTGCACCGGCCGGGGCGGGGATTTGATCTCCAGACCTCGCAGTTGCAAGGCAAGCACTCAACCTGTTGGGGTATCCCGGCATCCTCATCTATTACTTTACACTACTAGTTCTCAACCTTTGGTATAGCATCACTTAGAGAATTTAATGAACACTTTGGATTTTATTCCCCCCAAAAGCATATCTATTCACCAACCTACACACATGCATGTGTACACACACACACACACACACACACAATTATATATTAGCCATTAGGATTCTCAGTGATACCCTGAAGACCATGAACATAGGGACATAGGGCTGGGAATACTTCTTTTAAAGGTAATTGTGGGGGAAGCCGGGATGGCTCAGCTAGTTAAGTGCTCACTTTGCAGCCCCAGGGACCAAGAAAAATTGAATCCTGGCCTTGTACTGTGCAGACTCATGTGCTGAACTGAGATGTATTTCTCATGTGGGAGACCCCCACTTTGATTCTTGCCCCCTCACTTCAACCCCTGGCTCGAGGGGGCATGCCCCCATATGGAAAGCCCCTGGCCTTGTTCCCACCCTGCGCAGCCCCCACCTGTGTGAAATGAAACCATGTCGAAAACTGAGGATGTAAAACTATGGAGACTACTCTGGGCGCTCCCCCTTCTCTCTGTCTCTTTCTGTCTCTGTCAAAAACAATAAAATAAATCTTCAAAAAAATAAATAAATAAACGTAATTGTGTGTGAGGCCTAAGGGGCATAATAACCAAATGCAATGTATGACCCATATTTTCTAGTTCAGAAATCCAGCTACAAAAACACATTTTAGGCACTGCCAGAGAAATCTGAATTTGGAATATGTATGTATATTAGATTTTATTATGAAATTTTCTTAGGTGGTATTAGATTAATTTTCTTAGATGTAATAATAGTGTTTATTTATGAAAGAAAATATCTTATGAAAGAGAGTATTTAGAGGTAAATATCATGAAGTTTGCAACATTTTTTTTTTAATTTTTTTTTTTTTATTGTTTTTGACAGAGAGAGAGAGAGATACAGAGACAGAGAGAGAACTGAACTGGGGGCACTCCCCAGTTCAGCACATGGGTCTGCACAGGCCGGGGCCGGGATTCGATCCTCGGTCCCTGATGCTGCAAAGTGAGCGCTTAACCCACTGAGCCATCCCGGCTTCCCTGCCACATATTTTTAAATGGTACAGAAAAAATACAAAAAGATATAAGATTGAATCATATGACATTTGCCAATATTATATCATTTTTAACCTATAACAACAGCAATTACATTTGATTTAACCCAATTTCAAAGTAAATATAGCAAACTATTAATCGTTTAATATAGGTTGAGGTATATGGATGTTCACTGAAAAAATCTACCTTTTCTATACATGGAAAGTTTTCATAAGAAATGTTGGGGGGGAAAGCAGTTTCTGTTTGTGATATCTCTAAAATCAGCTTCTCTATCAGTTGTCTATTGCTATGTAACAAATTATCCCCAAATTGTTTTAAAACAATAAACATTTCTGGGTATATGAGGGCTGTCTGGAAAAAAAAAATCCAGCATTGTCAATACAAGGAGAACAATTACATAGCTGGATACTTTCCAGACAGTCCTCATATACCAAAAAGAATGGAAAGCAGAGACTTATCAAAGAGATATTTGTATATACAAGATCATAATAGTGTTATTCATAATAGCTGAAAAGTGGGAGCCACCCAAGTGTCCACCTGTGGATGAATGGCTAAATAAGATGTAGTATATACACATACAATGGAATATTATTCAGCCTTAAAAAGGAAGTAAATTCTGATACATGCTGTACCATAGATGAACCTTGAAGACATTTTGCTAGGTGAAATAAGCCAGTTACAAAAGGAGAACTATTATATGTTTCTACGTATATGAGTTACCAAGAGAGGTTACATTTCTAGAGACAGAAGGTAGAACAGTGGTTGCCAGGGACAGGACAGAGGGGAGAA
The DNA here is from genome assembly GCA_004027555.1 of Craseonycteris thonglongyai. NCBI lineage: Eukaryota > Metazoa > Chordata > Mammalia > Chiroptera > Craseonycteridae > Craseonycteris > Craseonycteris thonglongyai. The sequence goes on along the minus strand of PVKE010014721.1, from coordinate 19,849 downwards.
TGGAGAGTTCGTGTTTCATGTGTACAGAGTTTCAGTTTAAGATGAAAAAAGTTCTGGAGATGGATGGTGCTGATGACTGCACAACAATGTGAATGTACTAATGCCAGTGGATTGTACACTTGAAAACATTTGACTTGGAAAGTTTTATGTTAGTATTTTGCACCACATAAAAACCCCCAAACATTTATAATCTCACAGTGACATCCCAATATACAAGTCATTAGAACCAAATCACTAGGCCCACTCAAAAAGAGGGATTCCACAAAGCATGAGAACCAGAAGCTGGGGATTTCTGGAAGCCAACTTGGAAGCTGCCTACCCCAGTTTTCCCTCTGGACCCAATGATTCACATCCCCTTTCACTTGTGAAATATACTCCCTCACAAGGTCCTCAAAGGTTGCATCCCATTGCAGCATTAGTTCAATATCCAGAATGTCATTATTTAAATCAGAACCAGGTGTGGATCAGGTCCCTGGTATAGCGCCTTGAAAGGACCTCCTCTCAGCGGATGCGGGAATGGCTCAGCGGGTTGAGCGCTGCCTTGCAGCTGCAGGGTTGGCGGTTGGGGATTGAGTCCTGGCCTAGGTGGCCCCAGCCCGGGTGGACACATGTACTGAACTGGGGAGTGCTTCCCACGTGGGAGGCCCCAGGTTTGATTCCCACCCTGTGCGGCCCAGCATCCACCTGTGTGGAATGAAACTATGTTGAAACTAATGATGTACACCTGTGGTGACTGCTCTGGGCCCTCCCCCTTTTCTGTCTCTCCGTCAAACAACAAAATAAATCTTAAAAAAAGAAAAAGAAAGTACTTCCTCTCAATCTGTGGACATGTGAACATAAACATGTTATCCACCTACCTCTGAATATACACACTAGTGGAATAGGCATAGGATAAATGCCACAGACATTCCTCTTCAAAAACAGGGGAAGCAGGAACCACAAAAGAGTCACACAAAAGGTTGTAGCAAATTCCAAAATCCAGCCAGGCAAACATTCAAGTTATTTAATTAGGTTTCAAGGGCTAGGAATATTTCTCCATGGTTCTAAGTCCTGCCCTCTGGGCCTTTCGTTTTCACGTAAGGTACCGGTAGGTCATATATGTGTTTGTAGCTGAGTACCGTAGCTTTCTCGGCTTTTTTCCTGACAGTAGAATTTTGGAGGTCCAGTGGCCTTTTTTCAGTTTGTACTGTCTCTGCCCCTTTGAATCCAAGTTGGAAGTCTTTTTGCTCATATTATTCTCACAAAAAAATTGGTGGGGCTCCTATGATTCTCATTTGGATCTATTAGACAAAAGCTACACCCACAAATCGCTTCAAGATAAGCCCTTCTTCCTAGCCTCCTGCTAAGACGGCAAAGGAACAATGCCCTTACGATTTTTAGAGGCCTTATTGTTTGATTCATAGATTCTGTAAGGTACACATCTTTTTAAAAAGCCCTTTCTGTGCCTAAATGGTATTCTAAGGCACTACACTTGGTATTCCTGAGGTCTTAACAAATGACTTACACCACTTCTCTATCTATCTCTAGATGACTGGTGGACCAGCACCTTGGATTTAAACTTTTCTCAGAAGCCATTGCTTTTTAGCATCTATTGTCTCTGGGGAGACTGAAATGGGTAAAACCATCAAATCCTAGCTCCTTTTCATTTAACAGTTCTTCCCTCAATTTCTCTCTCTCTCTCTTCTTGCATTTTACTATAAAAGAAGGAGGCATCACTGTAAACAGTGCTTGGAAATCTCCATAGCTGGAAGCTGCCCACACTGTCTCTTCCTCTTCAATGCCACCGTCACTACTCTCTCTAGATACGTGGTTCTCATAGTTCTGGTGGTCAGGACACTTTTTTTAAGGATTTTATTTTATTGTTTGTGAGAAGGTGAGAGAGACAGAGAGAGAGAGAGAGAGAGAGAGAGGAGAAAGGGGGAAGCCCCAGAGCAGTCTCCATAGCTGTACATCATTAGTTGTGCCATGGTTTCGTTCCACACAGGGGATGGGGGCCATGTGGGGCAGAAACTGAACCAGGGGCCTCCCACATGAGAGGGGAGAATCTGCTGCCATCCTGGCAGTTACCAGCTGCACCACAGTTCAGCGTATGGGTTTACATGGGCCGGGGCCAGGAATGGAAGCCTGGACTTCATGATTGAGAAGCAAGCACTCAACCGCTGAGCTATCTTGGCATCCCTTTAAGATCCCTTTATACTCTTAAAAACTGAGAACCCAAAGAGTTATTTATGTGGGTTATATCTATCAATATTTACTGCATTGAAATATGAAATATGGAAAATTTGAAAAATATGTATTAATGCATTAAAAAAAACACATGTTCAAACATCAGAGTGATGATGTCATCACATGTCATGTAGCCTCTGGAAAACTCCATTGCATACTCAGGATAGCACGAGAGTGAAAAAGACAAATCATATCTTAGTATTGTCATGAAAATAGTTTTGACTTCACAGACTCCCTGAAAATGTCTTCAGGACCCCTGGGGGGTCTCTGAACTACACTTTGGGAATTGCCCTCTAGATCATTCTCCTCGAAGCAATGGTTTCCCATCCCCTCGAGCTCAAGTCTGAGTCCCTTGTCTTTCCACACTTGCTTCCTGCTCTGCTTTCCACTCACCCCCTAAGACTCCAACCCTGCTGAGCATCCCCCCGAAGCCTTATTGCTCCTTCTCATGCTCCCCTGGCCTGAAAGGTCATGGTCCTCCTTTTCCAGCCACCCCATGGTCAGTGCCTGTTCCCACCACCAGCCTCCCGTATTCCCCGTGACCAGGTGAGCCTGGGGTCCTGAGACACCTTAGGTTTTCTGTGTCTTGCTAGTTTTGTTTACACTTTTTCATTGGAATAAAAATTATATAGCATGTGCTTCTTGAAGAAAAAAGTATTCAGGAACACATAGGTAAAAAGTAAGTTTCTTCACTCCCAGTCCCATGGTGTTTACTGTGGACTCTTGTCAGGTGTTCTTTTATACACACACACACACACACACACACACACACATACACACCATGTATAAGTTTCTTTTTAGTTTTTTATTTTTTACAAAGAAGAGACCATATTATACATATGTCTTGGAACTTGATTTTTTTTGATAAATAAGCATTGTAGATATTCTTTGGATTTTTCCATTTTTTTCCCAACAAAAACATGTTTTATCTATTTGAATGGTTTCATTAAATAAGTCCACAAAGGTAACAACCCTCAGGACTAAGCACATTTGGACAAAAAGTCCAGTGTCTGAGTTGGGGCAAAATGCCCAATTAGCAGTTGGACACGAAACCTCTAATTTTTTAACTTATTTTACTTTTTTACTCTATGTACTTAAATAATATAAAGAAAAACTCTAATTCAGAAAAAAAAAGAAATGTGGAAAAAGACAAAGTGGAAACAAAATAATTTAAACAGTTTAGACACCCCATCTATACCATAAGTAGAGACATTCTATGCTTAAGTTTTCTGTAAGAAGAAAAGCCTCACACTTATTAATGTAACTAATTAAAAACTAAGTGTCTGGCTGTTCTGCTCTGGGAGATGTCTCCTCTTTCATACTGCTTTAGATGTCCATTTTCAGTTTTTTAGAAGCTTTTCTGTTCTATCCTTGGCCTCTCCCAAGCATTCATGAGCAAATAAGTAGGCCAAGTGGATACATTTCCTTAAAAAGTGTACAAAATTCCCTCCCTCTTCATCTCCACTTTCCAAAAACCTTTTGCTTGAGTTGATCTCATTGTTGCCGCTTAAGGACTCAAGCAAACCCAAGAGGGAGCAAGCAGGATCTCCTGGCCTTTGTGCGGTGGCTCCATGTGACTCAAGCTGAGTGAAGGGCTAGAACTGTACAATTTCTCCATTCAAGGAACGAGAGGGGCATCCAAGAAACTGAGTCCCAGCTCGCCCCCCACCCTGATTTCAGATCACTGCGGACACCCTAAATAAAACCAGTGAGCCAAGAAGTTGTTTAGAGCTTGGAGTGCTTTTCCATACCAAAATTTTAAATTGTTGTGTAACTTGTAAACCTGTCAGCTTTATCCTTTTACGGCTTTTTTGTTTTCCGCCTTTCTTGGAAAGAGCTTTCCTATTCTCAAGATTTAGGGGTGAAAAAAGTTCTGTACTTATTTCTAGTACTTTCATATGATTTAGCTCCTCAGTCCATCTGGAATTTATTTTGGGGTCTTTTCCTAAATTGACAGGTCAGTTAATCCCTCTGGTTGCACTTCTCTATTTATTTGAAGTGCCCCCTTTAACAAGTAAAATAGTCTTTTATTCCTACAGCTGTTTCTGGATTGCAGTGTATTCCATTGATTCGTTCCATTGAGTCTGTGTGTGCACCACATTGTTTTTATTACTATAGGTTCAAGGTCTGTTTTGATGTCTAAAATGACATCCTCTCATTTTTCTTTATTTTCCCACATTTTTTGGCTCTTTTTTTTTTTTTGTCCTTCATTAGTTTTATAACCGAGAGTAAATCTGAGTCTGTTTTCTCATCTGAAAATTTAACACTAGAAACTCCACATTTTGTCTGGATATCAGTAAGTTCCACCCAGGAAAACGAAAAGCCTCCTAGGTCTTTCAAGCAGAGGGGATTTAATTCAGGGAATTGGGGACATGAGACAGAAGGACTAAGAAGCCTAACGCAAAACCAGGAAGCTATACTCTTGTGGGTGCAACAGGAGGTGGAGGTAATGCTGTTAAAGCCCAGAGTGGGTGTCACGTGGTGGGATCGAGAACCCCTTGGAAGCTGCCTAATGGAGCGAGGGCCAGTAGAGCAGATGCTGGAGCCATGTAGGACACATAGCTGTTGCCAGAGACACCACAGGAAGGAGGGGCGATGGAACAGAGAGGAAGAGACAGAGAGATGGGGAGAAATACTCTGGCTTTTCTCCTCTTCTCACCCAAGCTTTTATGAATGCTTCCCATTGGCTGAATCAACGTGGAAGCCAGAGAGCAAAGGAGCCTGGGAAATGCAGTCTTCTATGGTGTAGCACAGAGGTTAGGAAAGGCATGGAATTAATCTGAGCAAGGACAGGCAGTTGGCCACGACTACATACCAGTAACCTCGGAAAAATTACTTAACCTCAGTATATCTGTTTCTCCCTCCAAAAAGTAGGGATACATAATAATAGTACTTACCTTACAAGGCTATTTTGATGCATTGATAAATGTTAAACACTTGGTAAGCATTTAATAAGTATTATTTATTATTATTATTCTACAAAATGAAGATCGCCATACCTATTTTGCAGAGTTATGGTCAACAATAAAATGCGGTAATGACTGTACAATGCATGGAGTTGTGTACACGGTACTGGACACTTCGTAAATGTTAGCTCTCCTTGTGCCTCGATGCCTCACCCTTAGTGCATGCTCAATAATGTCTATAGTTGACAATAATGGTGGCCTCATCCTGGGGAAAAGGTGGCCTTCTGAGAGAGTTGGGAGGGCCGTTCTCACTCTGCTGGAGGGCTAGGGGAGCTCTGGAGGGCTGGCACTTCAGGGGTCTATGCAGTGCATAGCCCTACATCAAACGATGCACCCATACACGGCGGTGCATTTGGAAAGACACCTCCGTTCCAGGGGTTTCTTCTCCTGATCCACTTGGTGCCCCTTCGTGGATTTTAGTCTGTTCTTCTTGGCTCATGCTTATCATTACATTTCTATGTTTACATACATGGTGTGAACATTCATGTGTGTACAGTCCCCCGTGAGTGTTGACTACTTCACCATTTATGGACATTGTCCCCTCTGATCCTCCCAATTTGCCCTCTAATGTGGGTTGGGTAAGCCCCACTATCCCTGCTGAGCAACACTGGAAGCCAAGACTTGAAGAAGACAAGGGGTGGACCCAAAGGCCCACAGGAACTTGGGATGAACTTCTCCCTCTAGATCAGGATTCTTCCTACAAATATCCCAGGCTGCCTGCTACAAGCATGTGTGATTTAATGTGCACACACCTGTGTATACACACCTCCCCCCAACACACACACACACACACAATAGATTCAATATCCCTGAAGGGAAGATTCGTGCCTTCTCAATCTTAGTATTCCCTGCAACAGATAAATTACCTGGCAGCTAGAAAATAATAAGTGATTGTGGAATTGAATTAACTTTGACTCCTGGTCTGGACCCTCTTGGGAGAGGGACGGAAGGTCACTGCCAGAGCCAGAGTTCACCTCTAACTTGACTCTGATAGTGGTCTGGCCCTGGATTCTGCTCCTAGACCCTTCTCAGGCCACCCACACAGCAGAGGGGCCTGGTCCCCCAGAGAGGTTCAGATGCCTGGGGAAGTGGATTTGCCCTCCTGGCTGTGTCCCGAGGAGTGTAACAGCTTCCTGGGTGGGGGTGAGGGTGTGTGAAAGCCCTGGCAGGCAGGATCTTGCTCTAAAACTATAGTACTAATCAACCAACTGCCTCAGCTGCCCACCCAGGGCCTGGCATCCACACTGGTCCGCGGCCAACAAGTCAGAGCAGAGACCTCATTCGTGTGAGTAGGGAGCCCAGGCAGGGAGCATGGGACACTGGAAGTTACAAGCCTGAGTTACTGAAAATGATCACCATCAGGACATCACTGTCAGGCATTTCTACATAAATATATCTGGTTCTACTCTTCACTCAACCACGGCCGGGATGCTGCTGGACTCTGACCCTGCCCTTTGCACTGGCTTCAGCTATGAACTTGCTCTCCTCTGATGTTCCAGAGATTCTACGTATGAGTACTCAGCTGGTTTAGAGGCCACTATGTCCTGTCAGCCTGACAGACTTCTGGAGCAGGAGTGCGTGGGTCGACCTAGCACAGGTGCCCCAGGCAGCTGCCCACACCACTGCTCTGGGCTTTGGAGAGCCCTGTTGGCAGCCACAGTCTCCTCTCTGCCCACAGAAATCCCAGTGCCCTTGAGAGTCAACAGGAAAAGGCAGGGTCATGAATTAGACTGCAGGGGCTGGTGGGAAGAATCCGAGCCAAAGGCTTCACAGGAGACTCTGAGACTCCACAGCCAGCCCCATGATCCCTCAGGCCCCGTGTCCTCTTCCTCTGTGCTGATATCACCTCTTTGTCTCTGCCGCATGCCAGGTCCACTCGGGCTGCTGGGCCCTTGCGCCACCCGGCACCAGAAGCCCCACGCTCCTTCCTGCTTCCTGTTCAGGGCTTTGTTCTAATGTCGTCATTGCAGGCCTTTCCTTGACCACTTTTTCTCCAATTGAGAGCCTCATCCCCTCCCCCACGGATTTTTCCTTGGTACCTCTTGTCATCCACCTTACTTAGCTCCTTGACTAAGAGTCTCCCCACCACAGCAGTTTTGTCTCTTTGCTCACTGCTGTATCTCCAGCAGCGAAACAGTGCCCGACCCATATATATGCTCAGTAATATTATGACATTCTTGCATGAAGGAGGCTGGCCTTTGCGCTAATACCAGGAAGCCATGTGGTTTGAATTAGCTCCATTCCTTTCAGTTCATCTGTCTAATGACAAGGGCACATGTGCTGTTGTGTAAGCTGCCTTTCAGAGTAATAATTGATGAGTCCTGACAATATCCTCTTACCACCCCAGAGCGGCTTAAACACAAGACAGTGAAGGGAGGGGAGGCAGGAAGCAGCTGCCAGATGACTAATGGGATTTCTACTCATCCATCCCCAGTATCAGTCTCGGCAAGGCTCGGGATTATTAGCTGTGGAGACTCACATGGCCTCCTGGCCTGGCCTGGCCCTAAATGACTATGAGGTGCATTTGAAAAAGTAAGTCCATTATAAGGAGGTAACGCTGAGGCTTGGAGAAGAAGTAAAGATTTGCTGAACTTTCTATAGAAATTTTGCAAAATTAGATTTGATCCAGCTCTCATTCAACAAATACTTACAAGGACTTTCTCTGTACCAGGCACTGTTGAAGGCAGGAACAGAGCAGTGAACCAGAGGGGCAAGGTCCAGACTTGACCTGTGTGTTTATTGTGACTCCTGGTAGGCACTCCCTTCCCAAGGCCTGGGGCCTGCTTCCCATTCGACCTGCCATTCACCAGTATCCTAAATCCCCCTGACCATAGATGGACAGATCCCCTTCCTACCAAAACAAAACAGCAACAACAACTGCCCCCACCTGCCAGACCAACGAGACTGCTGATATAGCCAGATCCCCCTCCAGCATCTCAGACTCATCAACTTTGTTCTGTCCAGCTTTCAGGAAACTCCAAATCCTTTCCTCGCTCTCAGCAACTTTCTATCTTTGGTACTACCACTCCTAGACAAACTTACCTTCTGCACCTTTGGGGCTAATTGCCTCAGGGGCCCCCAAACTAATCGTATGTCCTTCCTATTCAGCACCTTCATCCAGTTTTCCCAGCCTGAAGCATCTCTTGCCTTCCTCCCTTCCCTCTGCCTCTTCAAAGCTGCTCACCACAGCTAAATTAGCTGTCTCATCTTCAAGGGCAGGTAACCTTCCTCAGTTCCCCAACCCATGATAGACTTTCCAGGACCTAGAATGCCTACTTACCATGGGCATGTTGTTATTCGTGCCACACTCCTTTCCTTGTAATTATTGGCTGGCAGAGGCTGTAAGTCTTATCTCTCCTTGAGATTGTAAACTCTCTGAGGGCAGGGACAACTTCCCTCTTCATGCATCTTAAATATCCCAGTACCCACTCACTGAGCAATCATTCAGTGATAGATTTGATCTAGACTTACTGAATTGTGATATTTAAGAAGAACATATTTGGAGAAATCTATATTTGTTTATACACATAAAGAGGAAAATGTAGAATGCAAGGTTGTGTTATGGTCTGATCACCACAAAGTAAACTGTGTATTCATATGGGTAAAACTGCAAGGCAATTGTTAGAAATAAAAGAGTTGTGTTAGGATTGTTAGATTATGAATGATTTGTTTCACTAATCTGTGGATATTGTTAGTGCATTTTATCAACATAAGAATGTGCAAACCTGCAGAGAATTTTCTTTCTTTTTTTTTTTAAGATTTAATTTTATTGTTTTTGACAGAGAGAGAGCGAGAGAGAGAGAGAGAGAGATACAGAAACAGAGACAGAGAGAAGGAGGGCCCAGAACAGTCTCCACATCACTGGTTTTTCCACATAGTTTCATTCCACAAGTGGGCAGGGCTGCACCAGGCAGGAACTGGGCCAGGGTCTTACCCTGGTGAGAACTGAACTGGGGGCACTCCCCAGTTCAGCATATGGGTCCGACCGGGCCAGGGCCGGGATTTGATCCTCGGTCCCCGGGGCTGCAAAGTGAGCTCTTAACCCACTGAGCTATCCTGGCTTCCCCAGTAGAGAATTTTCATGAGTTTATTTTAGCCAAGCTGATGACAGGTCTTAAATGCTCTGGAGAATGACAGTTCTGCAGTTCCCTTTATACATTTGAAATTAATGAGGGAACATAAAGAAAATGTACATAAACTTGAGAGAAAGCAAGACAGGGAAATCTCTATGACTGGATTATAGCATAGTTAACATTATGTGTTCCTTTGAGGGTGGTTACCTTCTAAAGGGTCTTAAAAAGAGTAAGATTACTCTGGCATTTCAAAGGTATGTTGATCTAGATGCACAAGAACAATGGGTAAGGCTAGCTTAAGGCAAAGACAAACCTTTTTACAGGACTGGACATTACTACTCACCTGCTCAGTTAGGAATTTATGATCAGATCACCCTGTGAGGTTACCTTCTGTCAGATTTATTACAGAGCGACCTTCTTCATTCACAATTGTTTATGCATTTGAAAATATTTTTTTAAATACATAGAGGGTTTTAAGTATTATTGAAATATTCCACTTGGGTGTAAACTTATTAAGTCTTTCTTAGGAAGTAAGAGGGAAGGGGAGTGGGGTGGGCAGGATTGATAGTTCTTTAGAGATTTTATTCAAATCATATTTATACACAAATAGCTGAGCAAAGGGGGGAAAAAGCCTAAAGTCCAGTTTTTGTTTGCAAATGTTATTTCACTGGGGATGGGACAGAAATAGAAACAGTTTAAAATAGCCAAATGAAATCACATGAGCTATAAGGATGTTTTTTTCTCAAGTGTATGTCTCCTTGAGTTTCCTGGTGTTTCATGCTCTGAAGCTCCAGCAGTGGGCAGTGGGGCCAGGAGAGGAAGAGGCTGGGTACACCCACCCACCTAGGCAAGAACTATTCCGGGCACAGGCTTCCTTTGAGTCCTTAACTTTTTTTATGCGTGGCTTCACAGCACACCTAACATTTAAGAGAAACCTGAGAGGTCACTGGTCCAACCCCCTCATGGGACACAGGAGGACCAGGCTCAGAGAATGAAGCGTGCAGCCAGGGAGTCTTTAGGGAGCAGGTTTTAGAGAGTTCTGGAATGCTCAAATCTAGCCCTTACAGTATCACTACTTAACCTGAATATTTAGAACATCCTCTGGGAAGTGTGTGCTGAGCACGTATTTCCTGGTCCAGGAAGATGGCAAAATGATGACAGTAAACAAACCATGCTCCCTAACATTAAGGAGCTTAGCATTCAAAGGGAGAGATGGGAGAAGTCCACGGATTACCATAACACAAAGCAGGAAGGAGGAAGGGGTGCAAGAGGTGTCTGCAAAGGAGAAAGGAACCACTCAGCAAGATGGGTCAAGAAAGGCTCTGTCAGCTTCCAGCTAGTCCTTGAAGGGGGTCAGGACAATGCAAATGAGATCAGAGGGAATGAACCAGACTCATTGATTTAACAAATACTTACTGATTACCAAATACCACGTGCCAAGCAAGGTTGTAGGCATTTGGGAAGCAAATCTCTGACCTCATGGAGCTCACAAATTCAAGTAGAGTGGGAACAACACTGCACAAAATATATAAGTAAAGGCAGGTGAGGCAAGCTGGTGAGAATATGAAATTTTCCAGCCACTGTGGAAAACAGAATGGCAGTGCCTCAAAATATTAAACATAGACTTATTACTTAATCCAGCAATTCCAGTTCTGGTTATATACTCACCCCACGCTGAAATCTGGAGTAAGAGTGGTCCAAACAGGGGGATCAGCAAGTACCAAAACTCTGAGGCAGAAACAGCAAGGAGGTCACTGTGGGACCATTCCCCTGAGAACCCACCGGTTTAGCTCTGCGCCTGTTTGGTCAATTCCAATAGTAGGGAAACTGCTTTAGAGAGGAGCTGGGCAATACCTTCCTCAGCCTTGGGAAAAAATGCCCAGTATGTACAGCTTTATTTGGGTAAGGGGGAGAAGGAACCATTTGGCTTTATTAAACTTGTAGCGAAGTCACTAACAGTTACGCTTCTTTTGGGAACAGGACCACTCAGTTGTATGTGACCATAACTTGATTTCTCTGGAAACGATTCAGGACAGGAACTGAGAATTACTTCTCCATGACCTCTGGGTGAGTTTGTGCTCTATGAGAACATTGGGTTTTGCATTTCTCATAAACATCTCTCATAGCTCCTGGGTTTAACTGTCATTAAACTCTTTTTATGATTTTCGCCCCCATGGAACCAAGAATAAAAATGAGTAAAGAACTCATCCGAGATAGAATACTCCAGTGCCCTGAGATGACTCCTTTTCATAAAACCTGGAGTTTCATGCCAGGGGTATTACATAAAAATGAAGCCAGACTAGTCAAGTGCAAATTACATCATCATAGACAATGATGTGAGATGGAGTCTTTCTTCCAAGACACTTAGATTGCCAAATGCAAAAGATGGTAAGATGCTGTCCTTCTTGAGACTTTGCCAGCCTTATGGCTAATGCCCATTGTGATTACCTTCAGGGCTCTACATCACCTCTGCCAAGAGCTTGTGAGGACTTCAGAGTGAGCTTTCTCAACCGGCCCACTGACATGCCAGCTGCCTGACACAGTCTGATTTGCAGCACACGTGGATTGTTAGTCTGCCCTCATGTAGAAGCTTGGACACAGTAAAGTTTTTAGAAAACTAGCCTAAAGATTAATGCTGAGGGATGTTGTGAGCCTAAGGGTGGGCTCTGGAGGGATCGTCGTTAGAATTCTCTGCCGGGACCCAGTGTGTCTAAGCCACAGCATTCTGGAAAGAGCATGGGAAGGAACCGAAGAGAGCAAGTCTGAGGTTTAACCGGAGATCACATCTGTGCTGGATATCTTTAGTTTGCTTAACTCACCCCAGAGCTACTCCTTACTCTTGTCTAACCTGCTCTGTGCTCAAGGAGGTGCCCTGTATGAATCTCTATAGGGTCCCTGGCTTCATTGAGGCAGATGAGGATCTCCAGAAGGCCAGACAGGCTGGGTGTTAGCTCCCCTGACTTCCTAGGGGTCTGCGGGCTACTTTATCCTCCCCCTGCAGGTTCTTCCCCTAGGTTCTGGCGGTTGTGCCTTCTCTCCCACACAGTTCACATAGCTCTGCACAGCACCACCTGTTCCTTGTGGTTTCCCCAGATCCTGCTCCCATTTTATTGAATTCTGCTGAAATTAGCCAGTTAGATTGTGTCCTCTGTTTCCTGCCTGGACTCTGACTGATAGAGGCACTAAAGAGCTGGGCGATGCTGGTCACACCAGCAGGGGCATCATGGCCGTGGTTTCCTCACCTTTAAATGCCAGTTCTTACACATTTGTTTCACAGAGTTTTCACAAGGTTTATAATGGATAGACAGCATTAAGTGACCATGTTTTAAAAATAAAATATACTTTCTATGCTGTACAATTCCAGGAAATGCCTAAAAATAAAAAAATAAAAATTTTATTTTTTAAAGATTTATTTTATTATTTTTGAGAGAGAGACAGAGAGAAGCAGGAGGGCCCAGAGCAGCCTCCATAGTTGCACGTAATCAGTTTTCAACAGTTTCATTTCACACAGATGAGCTGGGTCCCGCAGGGTGGGAACCTGGCTGGGGGCCTCCCGCATGGGAGGCATGCCCTCCAGGTGGGAGCCGAGCCGGGCCTCCCACGTGGGAAGTACATCCCAGTTCAGCATGTTGGGTCTGCATGGGTCAGGGCCCCTGGGGCTGTCAGGCGTTAGGCAAGAGCTTAAGCTGAGCCATCCTGGCTTCCCTTCGATTTCACTGTGATAAACATAAACACATTATGTGGCCAATAATATTTTAATCCTAAACTTTATCACCAAATTGGGAAGATAGATAAGACAAAAATATTTTCAATATTTTGTACCCAATAAGGTAGTAATGATTAGCATCTACTAGAAAAAAACTCTAAACATAAATATGAACATATTTGTCACTATAGGTAAATAAAGTAGCTTTGTTATCACCATGGATTACCAAGAATCGACCTGTGTAGGACCTAAAAGACTGGTCCTGACTTTAAGTGCACATCAGGACAGATTGAAAGAAGCCTTAGGGAGCTATTACAGAATAGCCTGATTTCATCTATCAGGCAAGTTCACTGTTATCTCCTATGTAAATAAGGGAGGCAATTATCACCCTCATTTTACAGTTCTGATAAAAATGTTACAGGGATTGAGTGCTTCCCTTAAGATCACACAGGTAGGGTGTGTCATGAGTGGCACTTACAGTCAGACTAGTTTGTGTGTTGTGGGGGGAGAAAGTGGAGGATAAGGCTGAGAAGGCAGGGGGCCGAGCCATGGAGCAGAGCAGGTCTATGGCTGGCTTCAAGGGCCTGAGCCCTGAGATTGTGCTGAAAATGAGATGTTTGTGCAGGATTCTACAGAGATGGTCATAGAGGCCAAAGGAGTTTGGGGAGAGCTTGGCTGAAGGTTCTGGATTTTATTCTGTGTAAGCCAATGATTTGGGGTGCTGAAAAGAGGGGATATCATGGGGAAAATAGTTACGGTGTATGGGTTTTTGTTCTTGCTGCTTTCTGGTTTTTATTTTTTTAAGATTCATCCAGCAGTGGTGGGTTAGAATGAGGAGAAACTCAAGTAGGGAGGTTATTTCAGTCCCTTGTGGTTTAGACATGAGGTGAACAAGGCCCGAATACAATGATGGAATGGGCAGGAGACAAATTGGCAACTATTTGTTGCCGCCTGTGATGAGAGGAAAAGAATACATTTACTCTGAAGAGAAGTGGTGGCTGATGCCTCAGCCCAGGCTAGATGTGACTGGATTTATGCACAAAACTGTCTTATTTCCATAATGTATTGCTTTTAACAACAGATTTTGTTTATAAACTATCCCAATACCAGTTTCCAAAGGGTCATTTTCTTGAAGGATCAATGTGCCTTCTCGAAAGGGTATAAGTGACCAACGAACTTTGAACTCTTGCCTAGACAGAGAAGCTGGGCCAGGATACCCTATTAAGCTGAAAGTGACCAAACACAGAAGGGGAGAAAGTCATAATAGGTTTAGGAATTCATCAAATTTCACTGTTACATCTTTCTTTTAAATTATTATGATAAAGGAAACATAAAACCATTGTAAAGAATGGAGATAAATAGGAGAAAGAATTTACATTTTTGCTGGCTGAAGCATCAAATGCCCCCAAATAAAGTCATTCTTTGTTGAAAGCCTGCTACAATCAAGACACTTTGGGATTTTAAAACAATGAATTCAAGGGCAAGTTATAACAAAGAAAGTTCTTAATGCCACTTTCACTGAGTAGAAGAAATATTAAAACTTCTATCATCTTGAAAAGGAAAGAAATGAATTAGTCAGAATGCTGTTTCTAGATCTCTGGTTTTTACTAGACTTTGGGTCAATAGTTTGCTCCTGTCTGCGGGGCTGGGAGGTGCATGTGAACTGGAGGGAACCCAGCCAGCCCACAAGGGGATATTTTCTAAGCAGCCCAGTCAGGTTGTCACCTCTGGCACCCAGATGTGAGAAGCATGGCAGTATAAGCCCAAAACCCATATTGACAGGTCTGCTAGAACCAGAAGATGAACACAGGGACAGATGATTCAATGCACAAATCTTAGGACCCAGTAAGAAGCTCCAGAGAAGATTGTAGCCATGGATCCTAGTAGTCACAAGCAAGAATGGTCATTGTGACCCTGCCAGCAATAGCAAAAAGCTGCAAACAACCCATATCCACTGAGAGAATGGAGGAGAAAACAGCAGAGTACTGACATCGTAGAAAATTATGGGCATATAGCCATGTGCCATAGCTTAGACAAATGCCAAAATATCATGAGTGGTGGAAAACAAAAACAAATTAAAAAATATATACCATATGATTTATTTTATGTAAAATTCAAAAGCATGCAAGACTAGCATATTCTTCAGGGGTGGGTATTTTTAGGGTAAAATTGTGAAGAAATTGCAAGGAAATAATGAACAAAAATTAGGAGGGAATTGAGATGCAGACAAATGCACAAGGATTCAATGGTGTTGGTTGTAATATATATTGTAAGCTGGGTTGTAGGTAGTTTGCTGTCCACTTTTTAAACTTTTGGCTCATATAAGCTATTCTTTTATATACAGTTAATATTTAATTAGATTCTGAAAAACTAGAGAGGGGCGGAAGTCTCCTGAAAAAGATGATTACAAAACCTTATCCTCATAATCCTGGAATTTGAAACTCATCAACTCTTTGTTTAACAGTCAAACAAAATGAAAAGGCCACGTATATGGAAGACATATAATTGAAGAAAAATGAACCAAGAGCCCCAGGTTTGTCTTCTGGATCACATTTGCCTTTTAGCATTCCTCCTTTGTAATATTTCATTTATGATTGTATCAGAAACAGTCCTTGAGTATCTCATAGGCTGGGCACAGTTTAGGTTGTAAGGAGTGGACTATGGAGAGCAAGACAGATATGGTCTCTGCCCTCATGAAGACAAATAATTAAGCAATATAGATAAAGGAGAACAGGTGCTACGTAGATGTGCAGGAGGTTGGGGAGCACAGGGCAGCAGCAGGCAGCTGAGGCTTGGGAGATGCACTGTAGAGAGTAATAAGAGCAGACATGTATTGCATGCCAGGCCATGTTCTAAGCACTTTACATATTCTATACACCCCATGTTAATTCACTGAATTCTCACAACAACCCTAATGAGGGAGGTGCCACCACTATCCCCATTTTATAGATGAAGAAACTAAGGCATGAAAGGATTGTGTGGCTAGCCCAAGGTCACGCAGCAAGGAAGTGCTGAGCCGGGATTCAAACCCTGCACTACACTCTGCTGCCTCTTATGCTTCTCTGAGCAAGTGATATTCTGGCTGAGACCTGAGAGATGGAGAGCTGTGCAGGAATAGAGGAGAGGATGAGAGTTCTGGGCATACATGTATGTATGTATCTCTTGAAGGTGGTACAGAAGCTAAAATACATATTGAGCCACAAAAGTGTGAAAGAGGGATGCTGGGATAGCTCAGCAGGTTGAGTACTTGCCTTGCAACTGTGAGGTCTGGGAATCGAATCCCAGCCCTGGCGCATGCAAACCCATATGACGAATTGCTGTGCAGCTGGTAACTGCCAGGATGGTGGTGAAGGTTCTCGTTTCCCATGTGGGAGGCTCCAGGTCAGTTTCCATCCCGCATGACCCCACACCCACCTCTGTGAAATGAAACTATGTCACAACTAATGATGCACAGCTATAGAGACTGCTCTGGGCCACCCATACTTCTTTCTCTCAAAACAAAAAAATAAAATCTTTTGTTTTTTAAGTGTGAAAGAACCTTCCAACTGAGAACAGTTCTCCATTTATTTTTGTTCAAACCCTGGCCTAGAAGAGGCAGCTCAAGAATGAGGTGAGGACTGAGCTCTGTGAGTTTCTCTGGGTGAGATGCAGATCTCGGTGTCCGGGTTCTGAGGGTTTCTAAAGTCCCATGGCAACAACTGCCAGGGCTCCTGGGAAAGTCCCCAGGCATCTGAGATTCTGTGGCCTTGGCAGTCCCTTTGTCCCCTCTTGGCCTCATTTTACAAACAGACCAAACATGAATCAAGGACAAGAGCTGAAGGCACGACCTAGCAAACAGCTGGCAAACTAATTTTAAAATCCAATTTAAAGTTGTATATGTATAAGCCCCAGTGTATTTCTCTAGGGGATTCTATCTTTCAAGTAGAATTTTTTTTAAGTCAAATAAGGTCATCTCTGTTTTGATTCCCATCAAGCCTGAGTGCAGAGCCCTGCAGCCTCCAGTAAGCGCTAATCCTCTTTAAGCACAAGCCAGCAGCAGCCTGGGAGTCAGGGTGGACTCCAGGGCCCAGAGAGAAAGGTCAGGGCTCCTGATAGTTATTGTGTTAACACTGTTAGTGTGTTTGGCTTTGTCCGGTAGAAGAGGAGAAATAGAAGACATCAGTTATGGCTCCTGGGGTGGAGAAGAGTGAGACTGCTGGGATCTGCTCATATGTTGTCGGTCTTCCTAAATCTTGGACTCCCTCTAACCCTCCAAAAATAAATAATAAATAAATTAAAGGACTCAGAAGAAATAAGAGTGAGGAGAGAGCAGGGTTCTGGGGCAGGGACTGGAGCTGAGAAAGTGAGAAGGAAGGCAAAAGGAGACACAGCCACCAGCACTTCATAGCACCTGCTTGTCTATCTCAGGACACTGTCCTTTCTGGTGATTCTGCAGCTGCCAGGCCTGCACAGGCACCAATGGCGAGATAAAGCAACCTGTCCCAGGGCCAGCAGCACAGCCTATCCCGTGAGGATGCCAACACTGTGCTTCTCCTAACACACGCCTTTTGCATTCAGCAACCCGGATTTATTTGGCTGGGCTTCTATCCTTTCTGAGGCCTAAACTGGATAGATACATCTAGAGAAGGATTTCTCTAGTTTTTCTTTTTCTTTTTTTTTCAGGCACTTCATCTAAATTTTATTGCTCCTAACTCACATTTTTTTTGGGTATCAAACAAACTAGGGTTAACATTTGGCTACCTGAAAGGTCGGGCCTGTGGCGGCCACCATCGCAGCCAATGTCATCATCGGTGCAGGTGACAGTTTTGAGTCTTGGGAAGGAGAGAGCAATGCTGACCAGACATACTGGGGTGGAGAAGAGAGGCTCCCTGCCAAGTGGGCCTGGAGTGGAGGAAGCTTCTGGCAGAAACACTGTTTATAACGTGCTTTGCTATGATGGGAACTAGGGAGGCAGCGCAGGAGGTCGCTTTCAGGAAAGAAGGCAGTTCTATGAGGGGAGCAGGGCAGGCAGGGAGTCAATCAGAGGAGGGCTTTGCAGACAAGCCATGAACCTATTAATGTAATTTCCCAGGCGCAGGACCACCGGTGCCTTCAGCTATGAAGTGATCAGTTTTACCTGAAGTGATCAGGTTTCATCATCAAAAAAGTCGCTCACCTATTGAACTAATGGATGCCAAGAGCTAAGCACATGCCAGGGCCTGGTGTATGCTTAAGTGCTCTCTAAGTGTAAGTATCATGATTATTATTGAGCAGCAAGCTGTTGCCTCCAAATATTTAGCCATTGGCCCAGTGCTGTCTCCAAAAGCAATCTGGTGTGTCTGATCCCCTTTGGTTTTGTTTCCATAATAAACACCTCAGTGTCTTCCAACATACCTGATATTGTATGACTTACAGGCACATCACCATGGTTGCCTTCTATAGGCAATTAAAGTTACCAATGTAAACATGGTACCCAGAATTGAATTTAATATTTCAGGCATTATAAGACTAAGAATACAGTGGAAAAGTACTCCTTGAATTCTCTCACCAGTTTACACACAAACTATTATGCTAGGCATTCATTATGTATGGAATGCTGGAGATACAAAAATGAATAAAACATAGTGCCTGTTATTTACAGTATGATAAAACGGGGTTATTACACTTGAGTGGACCAATAAGTTGGTCTTTCACACAATGGAATATTATACAGCAATGGAAACGGACGGTTTGTGACTGCATGCAACGATATGAATGATTCTTACAAATGTGATGTTGATCAAAAAAAGCAGACAAGAGGGAAGTCAGAATAGCTCAGCGGTTGAGTGCTAGCCTCAAAATCGTGAGGTTCAGGGTTCGACTCCCAGCCCCGGCCTGTGAAACCCCATGTGCTGAACTGTGCCCCAACTGGTAACTGCTGGGATAACTCGGTGGTGAAGGTTCTTGCCTCCCATGCAGGAGGCCCCCAATTTGGTTCCCACCCTGAGCAACCCACATCCACCTGTGTGGAATGAAACCATGTCACAACTAATGATGCACAACTATGGAGACTGCTCTGGGCCCTCCATGCTTCTCTCTCGCCTTCTGGAAAAAGAAGGACAAATAAGAACACATCAGCAACAGAGGATGCAAAAAAGAAAAAAAAAAGGCAAAAATTAAATTATTTAAAACATAAAGAAGAAAAGCAGACACAAAAGAATATATATTATTTTTGGTTTATCTTTTAAAATTTATAAAAAACAGCTGTTACTAATTTCTGCTGTTGCAAGACTGCATAAAGATTCCCCTGAGGAAGAATAGAGAATGTAAGAGAGCACAAGGAGGGTTCTGGGATGCTATAATGCAAGCTTGACAACCCATGGCCCACTGGCCGCAGGTGGCCCAGGAAAGCTTTGAATGCAGCCCAACAGAAACTCGTAAAGTTCCTTAAAACATTATGAGATTTATTTTGCAATTTTTTTAAAAGCTCATCAGCTATCATTAGTGTTAAAGTTTTTTATGCGTGGCCCAAGACAATTTTTTTTTTTTTTAATTTAACACTGAGTCTTTTATTTTTATTTTATTTATTTATTTATTTTATTACTGTTTTGACAGAGAGAGAGAGAGATACAGAGACAGAGAGAGAACTGAACTGGGGGAGCTCCCCAGTCCAGCATATGGGTCCCGCACAGGCCAGGGCCGGGGCTGGGATTCGATCCCTGGTCCCCGGCGCTGCAAAGTGAGCGCTCAACCCACTGAGCCATCCCGGCTTCCCCAATTTTTTTTTTTCTTTTTTTTACAGTTTTTCTTCCAATGTGGCCCAGTGAAGCCAAAAGATGAGACACTCCTGCTATAATGCTTGGTTTCTTAATCTGGGTGCTAATTGCATGCACATATTACACTTGTAAAAATTCTGTGAG
>PVKE010014720.1:0-34495 GCA_004027555.1 Craseonycteris thonglongyai | reverse complement strand
GGACCGAGGATCGAATCCCGGCTCCGGCCCAGGCAGGACCCACGTGCTGAACTGGGGAGTTCCCACAGTTCGGTTCTCTAACTGTCTCTGTCTCTGTCTCTCTCTCTATCTGTCAAAAAGTAAAATAGAAATAAATATGTACTGAAGACAAAAAGATAATTTCTCTCTATAAATGTGAAAAGATAAAAAAAAAAAAGAAGTTATATTTATTCAATGTGGTTAAAGTTTTTAATTTGTGACATGTATAGTAAATGCATTTCTTTCTTTTCTTTTAGAATTGGGTTGTGAGTAAATTTGGAAGAGTCTTACCTGTCCTTCACCTAAAGAATCAACATAAACATAAAATATCCTTTGCAGCTGGGTTTTCAGAGTAATTATTATTTACCACAGTGATGGCTAATTGCAGAAGTGTTATTTCTACCTTTAGAATTTCCCTGCCTCTGTCAGGAAATATTTAGATATCTATTTAACAATCTTATGTTCCCAATTTCTAGGCAAGGTAAGACCTTCGTGCCTACCTGTATGGAACAAATAAGAATAATGAAAGCATGTAATGAGGTTTTATGCAAGTAAGTGATACAAATGATGATTGTAAAAAAAGTCTTTTCACTTATTAATTTATACATCCTTCCTCTCATTTGCCATGAATTCAAAGCCATTGCTTACAAAACTGAAGTAGAGCAAGTAAGCATGGGGCCGCTGTGAAAGTAGGCTTTAGAGGAAGTGGAGTAGGTTTCACATTTATGGAAAAGTGATAGAAAAGAGTCCAGGAATGAGGAAATTGGTGCATGGAAACATGTTGATAAGCATGTGGATGGAGAAATAGTGTGGGACCCAGAATGAGCAAGTTTGGGTGCCTGTTCCCTTGAGGAAATGAAGTCACATTGTCTAAGACCTTGAATTCTTAATGTCATAAACTTCTGGACAGAGGGTATAGTTTGTGCATCTTTTAGCTCCTGTGGTGAGTGTCAGTAGGAAACAAGCAGTTCCAAGTATTTCAAACAGAGAGATGTGATTCGTGCAATCGGTTTAAGAAGTGCTGGAGGATCTGGAAGCTGATAGGCTGTGCAGAGATGAACGCTACCACCCTGGGGCTAGGGAAGCAGGCAGCATGTGGCCACTGGGCCACTGAGGCCTCTGGAGCCCAGACACCAGCTGCCACCGCTGCTGCTTCTCTCCCTGCCAGTTGCACTAAAGCCAGAGAAATACTGACTTTGTTCTTTTTCTCTACCCTCCTGCTTCCCACCAGTGGCAGCCACTAAGAGCAAAGAGGAGGTTACTGAAGGGAAGTGTGAAGCCGAGAGACCATGGGCACTGGCCCCTGTCCTGTATCTGGCATGTATTCAGTAGTCACTAAACGCACAAAGAAACTTTCCAGGACTGGTAGCTTAAAGCAAAGCAACGCACACTTCGCTGTTCGTGCGTTTTAGGAAATCAGGCATTGCCAGCTGTAGCAATAGCACATTGACTGTAGCTGGAATCTTTCTGGATATCAGCAGCAAAACAGACCTGGTGAAGAATTGACAGCTTTCTCATAAAGACCCCTGCCGAGAGTGCGTAGAATGTAAAGTGGGGGTTACTGAGCTAGGAGAATTGGAGCTAGGTGGGCCAGTTTGGGAAGGCAAGAGTGGCCAACAGAATTTGAAATTTGAGGACGCACTGTTGAGCTGGCCCCTCTGGGTGCCCCTCTGTCCTCTGCTCTGTGCTCTGCATCAGCTCAGCGATAGATTTCTCAGATGCACAGTAAACAAGCTTAGGGCCTCTGAACTAGAATAGAATCTGAATCAGTTTGCTGTAATATCTACATACACAAGTAGATATTCTGACAATAACTGGTTAGAAAGCTCTGTTCCAAAGACCCCGAAGTCGTCTAGCGAAGTTATCATTTTTTGGATAGGAAATTGAGAATAAACAAAACAGTATTCTTTTTCCTTCACCAGATTGACAGGATTTTCTGAAACCTAGTGCCTTTGTTTTGGTCCTTGACTTTTGGTAACATAAAGTATGATCCATCAAAATACTGCCATAACTTAAAGAAATTAGGGGAGGATTTCACAAATGTCATCCCCATATCCAGCCTCACTTGGGAATTGGAAGGAGGGAATGATCCTATGAGTAAGAAACGGCGAGGAGAGTTTTCTGACTTTTACAGCCCTCCCAAGAAGATGATAAAAGCACCGAACGATGCACATTCCGCTGCGTCTGTGGGCCTGAGGCCAAGGCCCAGTCGGGGAGTAATGGGGAGTCCACACTTGGCACAGCAACCAGCCCTACGAGAAAGGCCTCATAACCCCAGTACTCCTGACTTGCCTCTTGTAACTGACTCTGATCATCTGAAAGTTGAAAATGTGTTATTTCAGACTTCTGGCTTGGAAACTACCAGGAGGAAAAATAGCACATCTGGCGATGATAGTGATTCTGAAGCGGAATTAAGACTAATGATCGCAAGAGAGGAAAACTTAGAGAGACCTACGTGGTCCTCAGTAAATGAATCTGAAAATGATCCCTTTGAAGTTGTAAAGGGCGATTTAAAATTAAATGTTCACAAACTTTGTTCTTTACCAGGTTTAAGCAGCAAAAATAATGTCTCTTGCCTTGACAGTGAAGATAATGTAGGAAATGATTACAACTATGATTCGGGAGATACAGATGAAATCATTGCAATGAAAAAGAATGCTGGGAAGATCAGACATAGTACAGAATTTTCACAAACGGAAAAGACTGTACACAAGAAAACTTCTTTGAAAAATAGAAAAAACTGTGAGCTTTCTGATCATTGTATTAGAGTACCCCAAAAAACTAATGCAGAGCTAGCTGTTAGTCATCGAGTTAGACATCTTAGTTATAAATCTCTGTCCCACTGCAGTGGCAACAAAGATGCAGATTCTGTGTCAGAATCTGCTGAGTCAAAGGATGATGAGTATACCGCCGTGATGAAAAACTGTCTCCGTGTGACTCTCACCTTAGCTGATTTGGGACAGCTGGCTCGTAGTGACCTGGAGGCTCCAAAAGAAGATACTGAGAGTGACTGGGAAGCCACTCCCAAGAATGGCAGAGCCTCCAAGAGCCATAGGACTTCTAGTGGCCTCCACAGGGGCCGACAGTGTATTCTTCCTGAGGAGATTGTGGCTTCCCTTTTAGAAGAAGAAGAAAATGGAAATGATTGCATTTCCCCTGGAAAACAGAAACAGGAGCAAAACAATTTAAAACCAAAATTCCAGGCGTTCAAGGGAGTGGGCTGTCTCTATGGGAAGGAATCCGTGAAAACATCCTTGAAAGAGAGTGTTTCCTCTGACAATATTAGTAAAAATCAGAATTCCTTGAAACGTGAGGTTCCCATGAACAGGTGCATGGAAAAGGGGTTCACGTCTGCTCACGGCTCATCAAGGGGACTCACTCCGTTCCAATGTGCAAAGAAAGCAAATGACCGAAATCACGTTCAGCCTCAAAAGAGACAGTCTACTCCTGAGAGCCAGGATCATGAAGTGGTTTCCCCAGGCAGTTCAGAAAAGGGAAGTAGAAATTCTGCTTCTAGTCTGTTGCCATTCAAAGATAAGAAATCTGTAAGTCTTGGTACAGAGACTCCCAAGAGAAGCTTTGGTGAAGACTGTTGCCACAGGCCCACAGAGACAGGAGAGGGCTCTAACAAGAGGCCCGATCTGAACAGCCGCGTGGCCCCTGAGAAACCAGAGGTCTCCTCCAGGAGAGACGCTCTGGGAAGTGAAGCCAACTGCCCACCTTCTCTTAATAGCTCCTCAGATGCTAATGCTAAGGATAAGCATGCCGAAGACAACCAGAAGCGTCTAGCAGCCCTGGAGGCAAGGCAGAGAGCAAAAGAGCTACAAAAAAAGCTGGTCCATAATGCTCTGGCAAATTTGGTGAGTGTATTTTCAGTCTAGATTGAACAAGAGCTCTCAAACTTCATCCTTTCCTTCGCATGAAAGCAATTTGCCCCTTTAGAGGTCGGTATTTTCATGTTTTGAGTTAGACGTTTTCATCACCTTATATAGTTAGTATATTCCAAAGGAAGTGGGAGGATTTACAGAATGAGAGCCAAGGGTCTTCGTGGTACCTGCCTCAGGTGGTTATTGGCTTGTAGTGGGTTGGGCAGAGGTAACAGTTCAGATCCCCCGGCCAAGAGGGAAGTTTGCCCCTGTGCTTTAGCAAGATATCCAGGCACATCAGGTCGGTTGGGAGGACAGGGGTAGGGGACTTTCTCAGCCTGAACTTAGTCTAATGTGAGAGGGTCAGTGTGAACTTGTCAGGTGGAAGTAAAAGAGCGGGGAGGGGGAGGAAAGGCAGAGGGAGCAGTTTATACAGAAGTGAATATTTAGTCAGTGTGACTGAAGTGTATAGAGTACGGGGTAGCAAGAAATAGTGCTACAGAGATAAGTAGGGGTGATTTGTGGTTAGACTTTATTCTTAAGACTGAAAACGATGCACAAGAGGCAAGGGGATGAAGACTGATGTATACCGTATATTAGAACAGGAGTTAGCAAACTACAGCTCACAGACCATCCAGCCCACGGCCTGTGTACAGCCATCAAACTAAGAATGGTTTTTATATTTTTAAAGCATTGCTTTAAAAAGAATACAGGACCAAGACCACAAAGCCTAAAGTACTTACTCTCTGGCCCTTTACAGAAAAAGTTTGCCAAACTCTGGGAAACATTCGGGCCATGGCAAACAACAGATCTGGGAGCAGGGGCAGCCTTGGGGAGGTCGTGAGCCAGATCCAGGGCAGGAAGAGTGGGAATAGGTTTAAAGGCACCAGGAAGGTGCACTTGATGGGACTTGTGACCATCTGGATATGGAAAGAAAGAGGAGTCATATGTGTCTGTCTCGGGAAAATCAGTGGATGACGACATTCACTAGCTAAGAAGAAAGGATGAGATGTAGACTTGGCGGGGATGAGGGGTTGTCCTAAGATGTAACACTTTTGATACTGTAATGCCCTAGGACGGTCCTCCCCGGGACAAGCCCACACACATCGTCTTCGGTTCCGACAGGGAGAGTGAGACGGAGGAGACACCCGTTGGAGAGCACAGCCATCTGGTACCAAGACCAGTGACAGTAAGTGCTTAGGTGTCTGTGTGGCCTTCCTCCATTTCTGCAGATCCATGTCTGCCTTCTACAGACCAGACCTGCACACCCCTGCCAGGCTCAACAAATTTCCTGGGAGCTACGGGGGACCTAGGCTCCCCTGCCTACCACACACAGACACCAGGGGTCTGGAGTTTCTCCCACATGAACCTGCCCTCCATGTCACCTGCACAGTGACATCTGTGTTGGAGAAATCCTGCAGAAGAGTTCACATACATATAATAACTGCCCTCCTGTGCCTCCCACCCTACCCCGCACACACACACTGCTGCCCTGGGAGCCCCTGGACCCGGGCCTGCAAGATTAAGCAGACATTGCTGAGTCGGGAATTTCGGTTCTGACCCGCTTCCACCCCTTCCTGGCAAAGCATCTGGGTTGTTGGTTCTTAGAAGTGAGGGGCAAGATTACACAACGGAGAAAAGAAAACTAACTGCCTCAGTTCTCAGTGACCATCTCTGCCTCCATCTGTGTAACAGGAGTCCTTGGGTAGAGCGTCGAGCAAGCTGTTTGATAGCAGCGATGATGAAGAACCTGATTTGGAAGATGACAGTAACCGGTTCAGAATTAAACCTCAGTTTGAGGGTAGAGCTGGAAAGAAGGTTAGTGAAGACTGAAAACAATAAAACTTGCAACCTGTCCTTATTTTTTCACATGGTCTATAAATTTGGATAAATGCAGGCTGACCTTGACCTGCTTGGGGAGTGAGTCCTCCACGACCCATTCTGATTGGTGCACAGGCAGGTGATGTTATGCGCATGTTAATTGGGGTTTCTGGGTGTGTGAGGGCCCTTGGAGGGTCTTTAGAAGCAATTTCTTGGAAACATGGCTGTTAATTGTGCCTGTTTTGTCTTTTAGCTCATGGATTTGCAGTCCCATTTTGCCATGGATGACAGGTTTCGCATGGACTCCCGATTTCTAGAAAGTGACAGCGAAGAGGAACAGGAAGGTAAATGCCTCATTGTCCAAAGAGTCCTGATGTCAGAGCTGGGACACCCGCAAGCAGTCATCTAGGTTAGCTGCTTCGCCTAACACATGGAGAAACTCCGCACAAGGTGTGGAATTGTGGAGCGTACCCTCCATTGCTTCGCTTGCTCAGTTCCTGAGCTCCTCTGAATAGATTATTTATTTAGAAAGTTTAAGTTATTTGAAGCTGCGGGAAATGATAGGAATAAGCAGCGTCCACCGCAGGCATCTTCCTCCGTGCCATCTCTGGCATAAGAGAAGGTGAGGTCCCCATCTGGCAGTAGATTGGGAGGTCCAGGTGGTTCCTTGGAAGACAGTTAAGTCACGCTGGCTCTCCTTATAAGAGTGCTCCTCTTCCCCCCGGTGTGTGCTGGGTGCAGGTTTCTAAAAAGCAACATACCACTGAATGCCGCGCTACTTCAGCTCATCCTTATAATGACACTGTCAGAAGCACCCTGATTCTACTCTTACTGATTTAGCGTTTTTCACAACAGTGGTTCTAATCTTTCTCTACAAGACCTTCTACTCTTATCCTCGAATGAGCTCCTACTTCCCTGTCCAGTCTCAGAACTTCTCATTCCTTTACGCCTTCCCTTTTTCTCCTTCCTGAATTAATCTAACCTGCATCTTAATACCTCCCATTTATACACTCTGTTACCGACTTTCTCACAGGCTTATTCATCCTTCCCCTTCTATCTCTGTTCCTTTCTACAAAGTTAGCTCTCATAGGTCCAAGAAGCCATTCCTCACTCCTGCCAGTTTTCAAGTTGCCACTTCCATCTTTTCTTTAGTTCTCAATTTGAAATGAAAAAAATAAATTGCATCTAATTCAGAAGCAGTTCGCTGATTTGACGCCCAATTCTTTGAGATGATTATTATATATATTGTACATTTCCAGAAACCAGGGTTCAGAGAGTAAATTCTCCAAGGATCCATACCAACTTATGTTTCAGAGCTTCTCACGCAAAATTCCATGTTTAAAACGTAGGAGTGGATAGGACCTGGGGAATAGCCTATGTTTAGAAGCTGCCAGTGTGGTCTGTCTGCTAACAACTCTTCTGGTATGTGTTCCTCAAAGCTGTGAATAATCAGCTCACCAAATGCAGTGACGTTTTCTCGGCTTCACCCTCTTCAGCCTGCCTGTAGCATTTGTCACTTTGACCATCCCTTCTTGAATTGTTCTCTCTCCTTTGCTCCATTATACCATAACTTTCTGGTTTTCTTCTTATTGCTTGGTTCCTAGTTTTTCCTTTTTCACCCCCAGATGTAGGCTCTCCCCAAGGTTCTGTAAGTTCATGTGTCGTTAGCCGTCTCTTACACTTGTATCTTTTTCTGAATTTGGGTCCTTGTTGCTTCTGACTGTTCTGCTGAGCTCCCAGTCATTCTTTTCTCACAGGCATTTCTGGGCCCCTGTTAAAACTTGAGTCCCAAATTGAATATCTCTGTCAGCTCCTGCAGACCCTTTTGTTTCTGATGATGGGACTTCCACTCTTAAGGCGCTCACATAGAACCTCTCGTTTCTTTCCTTCCCAACTTTCGAGGCTCATTTTTTTGTGAATTGCAAAGACTTGCAAGTAAAATACATGGCCAGCCTACAAACACCTTGAGCCCTTTTGTGTTATGCTTCCTACTGGTCATTATTACTTTAAAATTGAAATTGCCATTTTTGAAGTTAAAAGTTGTTAAATATTAGTAATTTTGTGTAGTTCAACCGAATGCAGCGTAAAACTCTTGTGTACTTTCTTTGATAATGTGTTCGTTTTGTTTCCTACTGCCTTGCCCTCCTCCCAAACCAGGGAATCTACTTTTGTCTTTCCTCCCTTACATGCCACCTGATTTATAAAGCATTTCTTTAAAGTTTTATTTATTTATTTTATTAATTTTTTGACAGAGAGAGAGATACAGAGACAGAGACAGAGAGAGAACTGAACTGGGGGAACTCCCCAGCTCAGCGTATGGTTCTGCACTGGCCGGGGCCGGGATTTGATCCTCGGTCCCCAGCTCTGCAAAGTGAGCGCTTAACCCACTGAGCCATCCCAGCTTCCCCTATAAAGCATTTCTTGAACATAATCTTCACCTCCTTTGAACCTGTAGAAACTTTGTGGCATCTCTGTAGAGAACTGTTTCAAGTCAGTGTTCTGTTCTAGTTCCTGCTGCTTGGTTTATATCCTGGGCTGAACTGAAAGGCTTAGACTTCTTCTGTATTTCTAGCTATGATCCAAACTGGCTGTTTCGCTTGTTCTCTGAGGGTTATCTTGTTCTATTAGTTGAGGATAACAGCTCATTGTCTTCCATGATATGCTGTGTGTGTATGCCTGTGGATCTCTTCCTGAGATATTACTGAATCAAAAGCAGAAACAACTGTCTACTAATACATAGTAGTAGTCAGTAAAATTACCATCGTTCACTCTGTGATTTACATGTAATTTACCGGTAGATTACATTTCTAGAAGGTAAAAAAATACGTAATCACTTTAATAATTAGTAAGTCTTCACCTTAAAAACTGTTGAGACTGCCACTCAAAGCCATTACATCCAGATTTGGTTTTTATAATTACAAAAAAAAATGGGACTTTTTTTGCTGGTCATGCACTTCTGGATTCACTGTAGTGTTGAAGGTCTCAGCAGGTAGGGAGGTCAGCAAAATGAGATTTAACTTTTCCTATCGTAGCCCCTCAAGCCCCGACTTAACATTTGGGGACTTAACCCTCAAGCCCAGATTTAACATTTGGGGACCTAACCCTCAAGCCCCGACTTAACATTTGGGGACTTAACCCTCAAGCCCCGACTTAACATTTGGGGACTTAACTCCTCAGGCCACATTTAAATTTGTCTCAAATACATGGTGTGGACACTGACTTCATTTATCTTTTTTTTAAATATATTTTTATTTATTTACTTATTTTTGACAGAGAGAGAGAAAGAGAGAGAGAGAGAGAGAGAGAATGAACTGAACTGGGGGAGCTCCCAGTTCAGCATATGGGTCCACACGGGGCAGGGGCTGGGATTCGATCCTCGTCCCCGGCGCTGCAAAGTGAGCGCTTAACCCACTGAGCCATCCCGGCTTCCCCCTGACTTCATTTAAATGCGATATCTCAAAAAGTATATCATCCACATTCGCAAAATTTTGATGGATGAGGCATGTGGACGTAAGCCGAATGTCAAAATGCTGCTGGGAGAGAAAGTAGGGTCCGTACACGTGTACATAGAAAGGGCTTGAGGGGTTAATGTGCTTTATACATGTTTAGGTGACTAATAAATATTTGATGATTGAGACTTCTTAAATGATGTTTGCTGAGAGATTACTAACTATCCTTTTTCTCCTAAGAGGTAAATGAGAAGAAAACTGTGGAGGAAGAAGAGCTTGCTGCAGAAAAGTCAAAAGCCCTGGATGTTCTGCAGAGTGTTTTGCATGTCACCCTAAGCAGTTCTGCCAGCAAAGGATCAGCAGCTGCTAAAAATTTTAAGTATGGCCTATGTTCTGTCCCACTCCACCCACTTTTCCTTTGCCATAAATACCTTGCTGAACTCAGATTCAAACTCGGCTGTTTTAAACGTCCTGTGGAAGACAGTGGCAACATGGATCAGACTCTTAAACGTACTTACCTTTGACCCAGTGATTCAACCTCAAGAAACTAATTTTCAATTATTTCTTTATTTATGTTCTTCAGTATCTCAGCAGCTTTGCTTCCATTCATGAAACAATTGGAGAATGGTTTAAATATTAATAAATGTAAATATTTATGATGGAAAATTTTAACTAGATAACTTAGAGACTCTAGGGTCATGAAACTCCTATCCAGCATCACACAGCTTCTTCAGTCACCAACATGCAGCCAGTTTTCTGTACCTTTACTGACATCCCCCTGCTTTCCCCAGTGAAATACTTTATGCAAATCCCCATAGTATATCGTTTTATCTGTTTATATTTTAGTATGTTTGAAAGAATTTTTAGTACAACAAAGATTCAGGGAAACTTAAAACTAGATAATTTAAAATGATTGTTTCAAATGAGAACCCAGTATTCTTTTTTGATATTGTGTAGCAAATTATCATTTGCTATTAACTTTTTGCATTTCTGTTATTTAGCTCTTCCAACTCACCCCTCCTTTTTTTCACACAGGGACATCATACACTATGACCCAACAAGGCATGACCATGCTACTTATGAAAGAAAAACAGATGATAAGCCAAAAGAAAGGTAAATCAAGCTACTCCTGTGGTTAGAACTGAGGGCCTGACACTAATTTTCCATAGTTCTTGGCTCTGCCTTTTGGATCATCCTTTTTTTCATGAACAGTTGTACTGCTTTGCAACTGAGTGATTTTTCTCAGCCTGCTCTGTGCTATGCTTGTAGAAATGTGGGAGTCCTGAAGCCTCTTTGTTGTGGAATGTCTTTGTACTTGCCAGTCCAAGCCCAGTAATATAATTCTCTAAAAATATTCGTGGGTCTCCTGTGAATAGGATATTCTTAGGGTTCATTCCATTAGACAAAAGCTATACCAGAAATCATTTTGAGATTTGCCTTTTTTACTGTGGGCGTCTGCTGAGAGAAAACATCTTCAAACTCCCTGGAAGCCTTATTGTTTGAACCACAAGTTTCTGAGCCATGTGCCGTGCCTTAAAGGATTTTGTTTTGTATGTAGACTGGGATACAAAGGTTTCCTGTCAGGGGTCAGACAGTAAATGCACGAGGCTACAGGCCAGGTGGCCTGCCAGTGACTGCTGTGTCTTTGTACGAGAAAGGCCAGCAGAGATGGCGTGCAGACAGGTCACTGCAGCATGTGTTATGTAGCATCTGTGCTATCACATGGAATCACCTATTAGATTTATTCCAGCCATTTCAGACCATAAAAAAATCCTTGTGCATATGTAAGCAGGCAGCAGCCTGAATTTCTTTCTCAAAGCTAGTATCTTCATTATACTTTCTGAATTTTAGTTTACAGGATAAGAGATATGAGAGTATGACTCACGTTTAAGACTTGGAGCTGTTTGAGATAGCATTTGTGTAAAAAGCTCTTTCATCAAGTTTCTGCTTTTATGAGTAGAGTTCTTATATGTAGATACTAGTGGTTGTTGGGAGGATGGAGTTAAAGTTATCCCAAGGAATTTTCTTTCTTGATTTCTGGAAGAGGCCACTAAATGAATGACCTCTGAATGACCTCTGGAAATTTTCCAAAACTGACTGTTTGGTTGTGATGCACATGCTTGTGTCGATGCAGTAAAGCAAAGCGGAAGAAGAAAAGAGAGGAAGCTGAGAAGCTGCCAGAGGTGTCTAAAGACATGTATTACAACATTGCTATGGATTTAAAGGAGATATTCCAAACTAAAGAAGGTGCCAGTGCAAAGGAGGACACGCCCAGGAATGAGGACTGCGATGCGGAGCGAGCCCACGACCCTGCAGCTGTGGCGACTGAGGCCCGGCAGCCTGATGCGTTCACCTTCTCCTTCTTTGAGTCGGATGATAAAGATGGGAAGGAAGGTACTTTATTTATTTATTCACGTTTTCATTCCAGGAAGTTTAAGCTCAGTGGGCTGAGTCTCCGTTAAGTGTGATGATGTAACATTAGCTGAAGAATAGTCTTCCTTCCACCTAGATGAAGAGTATGAGACTCAGTGTCATGTGACCAGAAATATACCTGAGGCTGTGTTCAGCACAGCAAAACATTGTTTCCGATTTAAGCATGCCAAGTTCCAGAAGCAGCCATATGAGGGGAAGCTGGAGAATAACATACGGATTCCCTTCTGTTGAGTAGAAATAGTCATGAAGAAGTACAGTAAGTCATGTATTTACATAGCTTCATATCTTAAATGCATTTGGAGAAGCCATGACTTACGGAAAGTCAGTACTGTGTGGTAGGGGAAAGGAAGAAGTAGTTAACCTTGGCTTTATACAAATGCTATGTTGTAGAAATGCCAGCTGTTTCTAACTTCATCCTTGGCTACTTGCCAGAACCTGTAGAAAGTACCCGCATCAGAATGTACAGTCTGCATCCCATTTCAGGAGATTGACCTCTGAAGTCCAGCCTAGGCCAAAAGTTAAAAAACACCTGTTCCTTAGGAGGCAGCTCCTCACCTAGTGTTCAGAATGGATGTGCAGCTGTTCTGAACTTCACTGTACAAAGCAGGATACACCTGGACAGATTGAATGCATGCCTCACTACTGTGGATTCCGCTGTCTAGGTCAGCTGTTAGAACAGCACCCATGTGTTAACGGACAAGTATGAAATGCCAGCTTTGTGCTATTCCAACAGGAGGTACGGCAGCCTCATAGTTTTCTAAATGTTTTTTCTGAATAAGACAATAAATCATGTGTTCTGCTTACCTCATTCTCTTTCCTGTGTTGTCCATTTGGGTACCAAGGTAAGTTCTGAACTATTGAACAGAGTTGGTATGATACTGACGATGATTCTACTAACTTTGAGAGCCAAGTGAGAGTTGGTCTTGAAATGAGTTCTGAGACAATTCAGCCACCCAGCAACCTGGGAGATGCACTCTTAGTGCTTGGGAAATTGGATCTCATAGCAGATTTTTCAGCTCTAGAAAGAGGCTTTGGAAATTGAAATGTAAACACATGTACTTTTCCTCATTTATAAAAAGCAGGAGGGAAACCTGGTTTCACTACCTTGTATTTTAGTGTTCTCATACTAGCACAGGTGCCACACTTTTTTTTTAAAACAATGTTGCCCATTTATAAACTGTTAGTTTTTATATCTTTTTTTAGTATTACTACATTCCTTATCAATTCACCCTAGCATTGCAAAAAATATGACATAGTAGCTTCCCTCAATATTTGAAAATCTTAAAGGATGCTACCTGTTTTTATTTAATGATTAAGATACTGGAAATTTAGCAAATAAGCGTGCATAGTGAAAATAATCAAAAGTATTTGTGAACACAAATGCTTGGTTGTTAGTTACCTGTCATCTTTTGTTGTCATGACACAGAAACGTACAGAATTGAGACAGTGAAACCTGCTAAGACTGCCTGGCAGAGAGCCCCTCGTTTCCAAGACAGCAGCTCGGAAGAGGAAGATGTTACTGAAGAAACCGATGACAGAGCACCCAGCCCTGGGTGAGCCATTTGTTTCTGTGCAGGTGTACTTCATATTTGTAAAATCTGAGTTAGACACGCTTTAGAAATACTCTACACATGTTTTAGTTTTATCTTTTCAAGACTGTTTCTTCTATGAGCTCATTTAGAGAGTTCTGGAGCCTCTTTGTCATGGGGAGCATGTTTCCTTTTCTTGGGATTTGGATGGTGCCGGGCAGGGCATGTGGTGTGTACAAGGATGGAAGCCTGGCCCTGAAGTGCCTGGTCAGAAAGGAGATGCTGCAGCTGTCTGGCTGCCACCTCCTGGGAAACACTGGCATGTGGGTGGCAGTGTAGGTATGAGGATTAGCAGCCAGCGTGGGGAAGATGGAGCTTGTGTTTAACAAGGCTTCATTGCCACAGCTTCAGGCAGACGAGGAGAATGCTGAATAGCGAGACCATGGGGTCACTCTAACTCAGGGCAATATAAGCAAAACACAAAGCAGATATATTTAAGGAATAGTACATTTTCAATGTAAACATTTCTTCTTAAATATTGAAATTAACCAACCATTCTCAATCAATCCATCTCTTCCTTCCTCCGTCTGTCTGTCTCTCTCTCTCACTCTCCAGAGAAGTATCATTACCTGAGAAAGAGACCACGAGATTTTTCTTTTTCTGTAAGAATGATGAAAGGCTTCATGGTAAGTCCATTTCTCAATTAAATGGTATCGAGCCAGTAATAGCATAGCTCTCACACTGCACATTCTCAAAGTAACATGCATCCAAGTGAGAACTGTTTGGCACCAATTCTGACCATTACACTGATGCAGTCAGCTTACAACACTCTGGAGGCCTGAGAGTTCCCACACACTCCCCGCCTCCCTCATTTATCATCATCAGCAAGGGCTTGTTGAGTTTCAGGGACTCGCTTAGATGCCAGACAAAAATTTCTAAGTTTTTAGTACCCAAAAAGTTCACTATTGTCTGAGGCTGTTGAACTCATTTCTTAAAGCCCAGCACAAGTTATGTAACAGTACATGGTATATAAATAGTAAAGTCCTAGCAATTCTACACTTCCATTTTGTAGAGAAACGAAAGTATTATTATATTATTATTATTATTTTAACAGAGAGAGAGAGAGAGAGAGAGAGAGAGAGATACAGAGACAGAGAGAGAACTGAACTGGGGGAACTCCCCAGTTCAGCATATGGGTCCACACGGGCCGGGGCCGGGATTCGATCCTGGGTCCCCGGCACTGCAAAGTGAGTGCTTAACCCACTGAGCCATCCTGGCTTCCCATAAAGTATTATTTTGATTAGCATAAATTGGTGGTGGTAGGTGGGGTCTTAACTAGAATTGAAGACCTAGGTAATGCCAGCAATAGAATATTGTCCCTTTTGTTATGAATTTGCTACCTCGTTTTTTTGTTTGTTTGTTTTTTATTGTTCCCTATTAGGCTTTGACTTGTTCTGGAGAGGAATGGGAGGTAATATTAGCAGGAACGCTTGGGAGGCCAGAACAAACAACTTGCGTATGGTGAGTAACTGCATTTTCATATTAATTGTCTCGTAAGGTAGATATGATGTTATCTTTGTGTCAGTATTAGCCTGTGTAATAATAGTGGAATAAGGTATGAAACTTAAGACAGACAAGAAGACAAGTGAGGATATGATTTAAACACTCAGAATTATAATCCTGGAAAGAACTTGGAGGTGATTTATTTCAACATAATGGTACAGGTGAAGAGGCTGAAGATTCGCTGAATTGAGTTACGGTAGAGTTTCAGCCATGCTCGTTAAGTAACAGGAAATAATGAGACTTTTGAAAGACTGCATTAGAGTTTCCATTGTAAACACTTAAAGCCCAAAGCTTAAATAATTCCTGTTCATTCCAGTGAGCACCCTCAAAATGGTTTCCACAACTCTGACACTGAATAACCCTACATCTTACTTTATAGTTACTGAACTCCTTGAAAATAATTTACATTTATTTTTAACAAAGGCTTTTGATTCTGTGTTTTTGTAGGATTGTCGGAAGAAACATAAAGATGCCAAAAGGAGAGTGAAACCAAAATGAAGTGTCATTACTAGTTTTGATACTGATTGTGAACAAGGCTCACCTATGGAAATTGGATGAACTAGAAAATATTTTTAGCAGATAAGAATTGAGAGAGAAGGAATATTCAAAATCTGGCTAATAGCATTCTGGTTGTTCTCTTTTTCTATGGACTTCTTCCTAACCAATTACTTAAAAAAAAAAATTAACTGAACTTATTTTTTAATGAAGCACAAGATAACTAAAAGTACTTTTTGTATATAATCTCTTTGCTCTCCATCGTCAATAACTAATGGCATCTTCTGATGCGAGATTTACATAAAGGCTTTTTAAATATATGGGTCAGAGCACTTGTGTTTTTCAAGTTAGGTTTTGTGCGCATTATAGGCTACTTGCAATATTTACTTCTGATTGTACCAACTACACCTTACCTCCACTTTGTATTAAGAGGTTGAACTATACTTGTGTCCTGAATAGCTAACTGAAATGCAGGATATTTTAGATGAGCATCATAGAGCTCTGTGAGGACCAGAATGGGACACAAAAGACAGAATTTTCCTGTCCTTGACCCCAAGGCCCATTAGTCCCAAAATTCTGCTTAAAACAGAGGCTTATAAAAACAACAACTACTATTGTCTGAAAGGTATGTAGACACAGGAGTCAAGACCCTACATCCATATAGGGAAGCAGATTTAATACCTTGTTAAATCAACCTGGCTAGGATGAAAGGTAGATAAACCTCTTACGGAATAGATCTGTATAAAACTGTTATATATAGATAACCCCATGGGATTATCTTTAAGCCATAGAGTATACATCTGAAATTAAGCATTTATGGACTTACATCTTGACTGAATATACACTTAATGTGGGATGGGATGTCTTCTGGTTAACTATTGAGTTCCACTTCCTAGAACCAGTACATACATTTTTTTAATAAACACAGTCCAAGGAACTAAGTAGCTAGTCATTCCTGTGTTCCCAAGAACTCAGACTTCATGGAGAATGGAAACCACCACTCAGCGGGTTAAACAATCCAAATGTTCCACCTTCCCTTGCTGTCTATCTTCTCTCTTGCTGTATAACAAGTCATCGCATTAATAATCGTTTCTTTTGCTCACAGAACAGCAGTTGTTGACTTGTGGGGACTGCTCATCTCTGTAGTGTCGCTGGAATGGCTCAGCCGGGGTAGTGGACCCA
Organism: Craseonycteris thonglongyai; assembly: GCA_004027555.1. NCBI lineage: Eukaryota > Metazoa > Chordata > Mammalia > Chiroptera > Craseonycteridae > Craseonycteris > Craseonycteris thonglongyai. Next base: position 18,139 of record PVKE010014720.1, on the reverse strand, counting down.
CTCCTGAGATGGCATGCTCACCCTGCCTATCCATGGCTTTCCTCAGGGCATGGTGACTAGGTTGTAGGAGCAGCAGGCAGATACTGCCAGTCCCTTAAGACCTAGCCCAGGATTGGCTCAGAGTCCTGTCCACTGCATTCTATAGGTCAAACAGAACAGAGCCCACCTAAACTTAAAAGAAGGGGACACAGACCCTCCTCTCCCAGTGGGAGGAGTGTCAACTGTGGCCATGCCCTACAGCTCCAAAAGCAACATCGAGTATTGCCCACCCCCCAGTTCCTGCTCCCCCGAGTCACCCACCTTCAATTCTATGTTCCCTCTAATACCTCCATGTTTCTACCTAACATTCTTTATTTTTTTTAATAATTTTTTTTAAAAATTTTATTTATTTTTGACAGAGAGAGAGAGAGATACAGAGACAGAGAGAGAACTGAACTGGGAGAGCGCCCAGCTCAGCATATGGTTCCCCACGGGCCGGAGCGGGGACTTGATCCCCGGTCCCGGTCCCGGCGCTGCAAAGCGAGCGCCCAACCTACTGAGCCATCCCGGCTTCCCCATCTACCTAACATTCTTATGTTGTGATTTCTTGGTTTTCAGTTTTAGGCATTGCCCATTGACTTCTCTGAAAAATGAGGATTTAACTCTAATCCAAGTAGTATATTTTGACCACATTTGTTTTCCTAGAATCTTTTTCTCTTGCTCGACTTTTTCTAGACTTAATCTTCCCATACCTCTTAACAGTACCATAAAGTATTTCTCAGTCCAGTTTTTAAATAGATCTCCCCTCCATTCTTTTTTTTTTAATTTGTTGTTTTTTTAAAAAATATATTTTTATTTATTTATTTATTTTGACAGAGACAGAGAGAGAGAGATACAGAGACAGAAAGAGAACTGAACTGGGGGAGCTCCCAGCTCAGCACATGGTTCCCCACGGGCGGGGCCGGGACTTGATCCTCGGTCCCCGGCACTGCAAAGCGAGCACCTAACCCACTGAGCCATCCCGGCCTCCCCTCCCCTCCATTCTTTTCCCGTCTTTTTTTTTTTGTCTGGCAGCCCTCTGTCCTGCTCCAATCTGGGCTGTCTAGACAGGTGATAAAAATGAACAAGGTGGAAACTTGAGGAATTCACCAGACCAAGTCTGTCCCTCTTGGGTACAAGAAGAAGTTTAATGCAGAACTACTCTCAAGTTTGTCAAGGGCTAAAGTTTCCTTCATAGACCCTGGTGCCAAAGATGGATGAGGTCTAGTGTCCTTTGCGTGGCATCAAGTTTTGTTTTTAACCAGCAGATCAGATGCCAGGTAGACAGCAGTGATAATAAGTACACAAGTAAGTAGATAACTGTTTTCATAGCAGGAAACATGAAAACAACGTTAAGGCTGGTTACCAGGCCTTTCCTTTTTCTCTCCACATGGCCGTTTACTGTTACTGCAGTAAAATCCCAGGAGAAGCCTCAAGGTGGCGCTGACGGCTCCAAGGGGGGGCTTCCCTGGAACACTGGCCCACCTGTCAGATTTAGGGTTGTGGCCTCTGCGTTTTCCCGAGGAACAGGAGGGTCTCTGCAGTTAGGCAGGTTAGGAAGTTTAGTTTGCAGCGGAATCACCCAGGACGCCTGTTAACACGTGTGTGTGACTCGCCTCCAGGTGCAGTCGCAGCAGGCCGGGTACGTGGCCCAAACTCCCGGGGGATTTAGTGCAAAACACGGTCCTAGACCCGAGGCTGCTTCCCCGTAACGGTGACCTGGGAAGGCAGCGTTGGGATCACGCGCTGGCCGCCCCACCGCATAATCACGGGGGTCGCTGTCGTTGGGTTGGGTTTGTCCGATGAGCACGGAGGGAGTCGAACAGTGACAAACGCGTGTCCCTGTGCATCCACTACGGACGCCCGATCCGGATGCAGAACCTCAGCCGCCCCCGGATGCCCCTCCGGTCAGGCCCCACCCGGGAGGCCACTCACGGCTCGCTCAGGTCCTCCACCTGCCCAGCCGCCCTCCCGGCATGCACCGCGGGGCGCTCCTGGGCAGGCATGGCCAGAGCACCAGCGCGGCCAATCACCGTGCGGCTTGTTGGCGCGTGCCCGGCTGCGCGCGCTGATTGGCCGGCGCGCGTGCGTCCCCTGCGCCGGCGCTGTCAGGGCGTTGCATCACCCGCGGATGGCACGCACGCGGCTCTCTCAGGTGCGCCGGCGCGAGGGCCCCTCAGGTACGGCGCCGGCGGTCCCGGCTCGCTGGGTCACGTCTCCCCGGGGCGGCGGGGACGCTGCACCTGTGTCTGCTCCCAGGGAGGAAGGTTGGGGCGCCCGCGGGGCGATAGCCCTTGGACCTGGGGACGAGCGCGGGCGGGTCTGCAGCGGCGTGAGCAGCGGGCCCCGGAGCTGGCGTCTCGGGAGCCGCTGCGGGTCTGGGGCCTCGAACAGAACAGGGAGGTGGGGGAGGGGGTGAGAGGGTCCAGAGACCACAGGCCATGAGAGCGGGGAGGACCTACACGTGTGGCCCAGTATTTGGATTTTACTTAAGTAATTTATTTTTTTGTAGCTTGAGCTCAAAAACTGCTTTTCAGAGCATCCCTTTGCCCTTCTGGGTCCCAAGCGGCCTGCAGAGCAAGCAGCCGCCCGCCCACCCCCATGCTGAGTTTACTGCCCGGTGAAAGGTGCCTGGAGCACTGTTGTTAAATGATAACACTCTCTGTGCTGTCATTCTGTGGTCACAGACAGCTTTCGGTTTTTTTACGGATTTATTTTGTTTTGAGAGAAGGTGTGAAAGAGAGAAGAGGGAGTAGAGCTGTCTCCATAGGTGGATGTGAACTGGGGGAACTCCCTCATCACTACCGTCTCAGTGGCTGCCAGGTGCACTGCAGTTCAGCATCTGGGTTTGCACGAACCGGGGCTGGGATTTGATCCCTGGATCTCACAGTTGCAAGGCTATCCCGGCCTCCCAAAGACAGCTCGTTTTTTGTTGTCTCAGCCTGGGCCGAGTCAGCGGTGCTGATAAATGCCTAATCACGTAACACCCGTTCTCGTCTCACAATCACAGCTGACCACTGAGTCAGCCCACCATTGAAAGTCCGGTGACTCCTACCAGTCAGAAGCCAGGGATGAGGAGTTGAGGGTCTTGTTTCCCCTAGCATAAGGTGACCAGACGTCCCACTTTTGGCGGGACAGTCCCGATTTTTAACAATTTGTCCCGCATCGTTTTAAAAAAGTCCCGATTTTTGGAAAGAATGCACAACAAGCTAGGGAACGGCGGGAGATAGATCCAATTTTTAATCAAGAACCCCCGCCCCCCCTCCATCAATGGTGTCCCGCTTTAGTAATGTTAACATCTGGTCACCTTACCCTAGCAGCCTGTGTTCTTTGATCATCTGCTTGCCATTTAGGCCTTTGTAAACCCTGTCCTAGTCACAGCACGGGCTGCTCTGCATTCACTGGTTTGCAGGTCATTATCTGAATGAGTACACTTTTTCATTTTCAAATAGTTCCTCCAGAAGTTTGTTCACAGCAGGATTTCAGGAAGTTGGCCGCAGGTACTACAGCTTAGGGAGTGTGTAAGGATCGAGTAGGAGATGGTACTCAGCTTCTAGCCTTGGGAATTCATGGTTTCCTTTCTGAAAGAATTGGTGTTTGAAATGAGTCCAGAGAGAAAAGGTGGCACGATATTTGTTTTAGCATTCATATTTTGTAAAGATCTTGGGAAGGATGAAACTAGAGGCAAAGTAATAGACAGGAAATTTCTAGTGATACGAACTTTTAAAAAGTAAGTATAAGTAAAATGGTGGGCAACAGGGCAGAGAAGGCAGCTAAGTGTAGATGGCACTCTTCATATATTTGGGGGAAGATGAGATAGTGGCTGGGCAAGTGGATTTGTAAGCAAAGAAGTAATAGCTTATATAGATGACTTGATTACTGTGAGCTGCCATGGCCATTAATAAGTACTGTTTATGACCTTTATTTTATAGGTGGTTCATTGAGGTTTAAAGGATGATCTTTATTTTTACAGGTGATTCATTGAGATTTAAAGGTTGAGTAACTGTCAAATTCCAAAGCCAATCCTCTTAACCATTATCCTGGGCCAGAAAGAGCCCAGGGAGTGGGATAGATTGTGAAGGCAGGTGGAAGAAGTGTCAATGAGGAAGAAACTAAGGATTCTGACAAGGGATTTGTTCAGACAGGTTTTTGAGCCCTTACCCTGTGTAAACACACTGGAGGTTAGATAGTAAAATTCAACTGCCAGCAACAAGTTTACAGTTGAATTGGAGGATGTGGAACATGCAATACAAATAAACCACAATGTTCACAAGAGGATTCAGGGGAGGGAGTATTCTGGAAATGGGAATTGGTGAAATCCTCCTAAAAGAGTACATTTAAGCCACATAGTGTTAAGGGTATTAGGGGAAAGGGCCTGATAGAGGGAAATGGTTTTGTTTTTCAGCAGTGACCAAGAATGTGATGTTGCTGTAGCTTGAGTTTTAGAGGAGTAACGGTCAGGAGTAACAGTCATAATTTGGGGTAAGATCATGGTGGTCTTGAATGTTTCACTGAAAAGTCTACTGAATGCTGTTGGGAGTGAGGAACCACTGGATTTTTTTTTTTTTTTAAATACAGAAATGTTTCAGATCTTTTCCATTAAGAAGGGTAATCTACAGTGGTATGTAGGATATAGAATGTTTATTTGTCTCTTTATTTTAAAAGTTTCTGTGATAAAGTTAATATATAATGCAAAAAATCAAAGCAGAGTAAAATGAAGTGTTAAATTTTTTTATTTTTTTATTTTTTACTGTCACTGCTGAAAATCTTTTGTAAGTAAAGTTTTATTGAACCAAAAAGGAGACTGGTCTTGGGGCATGGCTACCAGCAGCATGGTTTAGTAGAAAAGATAGCATGTCCATCATCCCAGAGTTTTGCAGGCATTTTTTATACAAGTTTGGTGGGAGCAGGGAATTAGGCTGGAAGAATTAACATTAGCTGTGGGCAGATGTTAGAAGGTAAAGTGGGGCTACTCTGGGATAGGCACAGAATCTGCATAAACAAATGTCTACTCCTATAGTTTGGCAGTGGGCAGCAGTCCAGAAAACCCACATGTAAACAAGCAGAGGCTCCTGGAGTTTTATGGTGCTTGACTGAACAAGTGGGAATTAATCTGAAGTTCCAACAGGCAAAATAGGAATGTGAACAATCTGGTTATCTGGGCAGCAGCCATTAGCAGCCTATGAATTCTCTTTCACTCTCTGGCCACTGTGATTTAATTTAGAACATCTCAGAATTTTCTCCTGGTCAGAAGTAACAAAGATCAGTTCTTTCCCACCTTCCCCTCCAGTTCTACTTCCTGATGGTACTTACACTTAAGTTTTGTGGGTAACCTTCTAAAGTCAACTACAAAATTACTTAAACAGATTTAACGTATATTTTTAATCTCTTGAAAGAAATGCTATAATACACATAGTATAAATTGCTATAACTGTGCCTGCCTCTTAATATGTATAGGTACGTAATATGTATGTTTATTTATTTATTTTTGACAGATAGATAGATAGATAGATAGATAGATAGATAGATAGATACAGAGACAGAGAGAACTGAGCTGGAGGAACTCCCCAGTTCAGCATATGGGTCTGCACGGGCCAGGGCCGGGATTCGATCCTCGGTCCCCAGTGCTACAAAGTGAGCGCTTAACCCACTGAGCCATCCCTGCTTCCCAACATGTATGTTAAATAGATTGATTTTTAATGTCTGCATGGTATTGATGTACTGTAATTTATTTTAGTCACCTATTCATGAACATTTAACTTATTTTCAGATATTTATCTCTAGAAACAGTGCTTTAGTTACTGTGTTTGTACATATTTTCTAGTTTGTGTAGGTGTATATGTGGGGTATATATTAATAGGCTATTAATAAAATGAGAAAAGGCTTGGAGATAATCAACCTCTGGGGTTAAATTTGACTTAATGTAACAGGTTATGAAGACCTGGAAATGAAGAAAAGGAAACAGAAAAATAGAAGTCAGATCTACATGACTTGATGGTCAATTAATTGCATGTGGGCATCATCTGGTAGTATTAAAGGTGACTCGTAAAATCAGGGTAATGGTAATGAATAGTGGAACTACTACAGTGGAATTAAAAATGGAAGCAGGCATGATAAGATCATGAGATTTATTTTAAACAAAGATGGTTTTTGTATGCTTTTCCAAGCTCTATTGTGGTAAACACAAGTAAAGGTCAAGGAGGTATCAAGAAATTGCTGAACAGAAAATTGAGGCTAAGGAGGTCTGAAGGATTTGGAGGGAAGCGTAGAGGCCTGGGTCATAGAGGGAAGAGAGGTGATGGCTTTCTCCTGAGCAAACCTGCTGAGGTTAATAGCCCTCCTCTTCCCTGCCACCCCCGCCCTGTGGAGACTGGGTGCTGTTGTGTTGGTTACAGCTCTCCGGTGCATGTGAAGGGGCCACAGCAATCCTGTGATATATGCATGGGGGCTGTTTCTTCTCAATAGCCCCCATAGCCCGGTCACTGGTACATGGCTTTTCTTGGATTACTCAATGTCATTAACGTTGGTCTGTGTGTGGCATAATAATGCAGTGATTCCTAATCTTTTGGGGAGTAAAGGCTCCTTAGAAATTTTTATAAAAGTTAGGATCCCTCTTCAAAGAAAGCTTAAATATTATTTTCTCAAAAATAAGTAAATAAATAAAAATGAAAGTATTTTTGAATAATGGTCAGAACAGTTCCAGAATAGTGACTTTCAAACTTTGATGTGCATGTTAATCCCCTGGGATCTTGTTAAAAATGCAGGTTCTGACTCCTCATTCAGAGGTGGTGCTGGTGAGTCTATTTTAATAGCTCCTGGCAATCACAGGACACCCTTGAGGTGCATTAACCCTCTTAGTGCTACCTTCTGCCAGCAGTACTAGTGAGAAATGCAAAGGGTAATTAATAAAATGTGTCACCTTAGGAAAAAACGTTATGAAGTTACTGTTTTAGATATCCATAGGTGGTTTTAATAATAATACTCTTCTTTTACATCGTCTGAAAAAGAAATGTAATTATTTCAGTCATACATCATACAAGAAAAAATATAGTAAGTTACAGCGCTTTTAACTGGTCTACGTATGAGCCCATATATCGGCCAGCTGCACTTTTCACCTGAGATGCAAAAGTTGATATATCAGCCCTTGGCACTAAAAGGGTTAAAAGTGACAGAAATAAATGTGTTGATATCCAAACATTTACTAGTCTTCCAGTGTGATCATATAAATTTCAATTGACCTCTAATAAGGTAGTCACTTACTAGTGACATCAATGAGACATCTAATAAATCGGTAAATGCACAAACTGACATCTCTTTCTGTTCTTGAAAGAGTGGAAGTTGTAACAAGAGCTTAAGATCCAGAATGCCTTCAACTTCTATTTAATACCACTTAATGGCATACTAATTAGAAATGGATAATTGAGTTAATTAAATGCCCCACCAGTTCTTATTTCTTTCCATTATAAAAGTCAAAGATGCTCTCCCATCTCCAACATAAAGGAAAAGGAAGGGAAGGAAAAGAAAGATTAAATAAGCTTTGAGGAGGAATGGACTCTAGAATGCTCACTAAGTAGTTAAGCCACAGATTGATTAAGTGTTTCTACATTAAGTTATTAGTAAAACTCTTAAAAGGACATTTTAAGACTTCTCTCGCTAATGACTAACTTGGAGAACTATAGGGTTTGTCCTTTCCAAAACTATGAATTAGCAAGAAACGGGACAAAATGGAAAATTGAAATGAGCTGAGAATTATTTGAATGTGAAAGTCTAGCTTTTTAACTTTAAAAAATGTTTGGGTCTTGTTATTACTCAATAGCAAGTTGTTGAGGTGAACAAAATGAGGTTAAAGAGATGTTATTTCAACAGAATTGCTTTCTGTCCTTTGAGTGTATGTATGAATTCTTACCTACTTTGAGATTTTTTTCAGATTAGTGATGAATTTTTATTGTCATTAGATGGAATTACCAAGATTTTCTTATTTACTTCTAGAAGCATATAGTCTACAATTACTAAATGTTATACCAGGGCTGGAGAAGACGTTGATCACAGTCTACCCGTGGACCACCAAGCAATTTGGGGTGACCGCCTGAATTAAGAAAAAAGTGTCATTGTGGATGCCACAGTATGCCAGGGCCTAGCAGCTAGGCAACTAAACATTGGATCTTCACAGTCAAGGCAGCTGTGTATGTACCATATTTTTCCCTGTGTAAGATAATACTTTTGACTAAAATTGTTAGATCAAAAATTAGAGGTTGTCGTATACACGGGAGTAACCGATGTATTGATTTCTTAATGCTGGGTTAGAAAAGTGGGTGTTGTCTTATACCTGGGGACGTCTTTTACATGGATAAATATGGTGCTTAATTAAGCAAGCAAAGAAATAGCTTGTGGACCGCAACACTAGGAGACAATAATTAGAAGTAGCCCTTGCCTGAAAAAGTCTGCCCAGGCCCATGTTATACTATAGTTGAAAAATAGGTAGAGAGTGTGATTTGGACACAAGTTTTGCAGTAATTTTAAAAAATAACATGTATCTCTACTTCATACTATATAAAAATAAAATGCATCAACGACTTAAATATAAGAGCCAAAAATTTACAACCTTGTCTTAGGTAGTGGTTTCTTAGACATGAAATTAAAAGCTTAAGTAATAAGACAAAAAGTAGATAAGCTGAACTTCACCAAAATTAAGTGTTTGTGCTTCAGATGGTCCTATGAAGCAAAGACAGCCCACAGAATGGGAGGAAATTTTTGCAAATTATATCACTGACAAGGGTCTTGTATCTGGTATATACATAAAGAACTCTTACAACTCAACAATAAAGAAACAACCTACTTAAATGCTGGACAAAGGATGAATAGGTACCAGTAGTTAGTTCCCCAAGAACATAGAAAAATGGCCTATCAGCACCAGCTCGGCATCACTAATCATTAGGGAAATCCAAATCAAACCAGCAGTGAGATACCACTTCCTACTCATTAAGATTTCCTGTAATCCAATCAGGGATAATGAGAAGTGAGGGCTTTGAGAAACTGGAATCCTAATTCACTGCTGAATGCAAAATGATGCAGCAGCTTTGGAAAACATTTTGGCAGATCCTTAATCACAGAGTTACCATATATGACCCAACAATTTCACTCCTAGTTGTATATCCAAGAGAACTAAAAACATGTCCACACAAAAACTTATACATGAATGTTCATAGCAGCATTGTTCATTAATAGCCAAAAAGTAGAAATATTCCTAATGTTCATGAACTGATTAATGAATAAACAAAATGTGATATATCCATACAATGAAATGTTATTCAGACATAAAAAATAATGAGGTAAGAATACATATTACAACATGAATAAACCTTGAAAACAAAATTCTAAGTAGAAGAAGCCAGACAAAGTAGGCTATATATACATGATTTTATTTATATGTGATGTCCAGGACGGGAAAAAATACAGAAGTGGAAAGCGGATTAGTCAGGGGTATAAGGAAGGAGGGAATGGAGTAACCACTAATGTGTACAGGTTTTTAGAGGCTGGAAGGGAGCAGCAATGAAAGTGTTCTGGAGGGGAAGCCGGGATGGCTCAGCGGGTTAAGTGCTCGCTTTGCAGCCCTGGGGACCGAGGATTGAGTCCCAGCCCAGCACATGTGGACCCATATGCTGAACTGGGGAGTGCCCCCAGTTCAGTTCTCACCGGGTGAGACTTCAGCCAAGTTCCTGCCCTGTGCAGCCCCGCCTGTGGAATGAAACTATGTGGAAAAACCAGTGATGTGCAACTATGGAGACTGCTCTGGGCCCTCCCCCTTCTCTCTCTCTGTATCTCTCTCTGTCAAAAACAATAAAAATAAATCTTTAAAATATCCCTTAAAAAAAAAAAAGAAAGTGTTCTGGAATTAGAACATGAGGATGGTTGTACAAGCTTGTGCACATACAAAAAACCATGGAATTGTGTACTTTATAAGGGTGAACTTTACCTCAAAAAAGCTATAATTATTTTCACAAGTACCATGCAGTATCATAAGTAGTAATGTGTATAGTCTTTTGAGAATAGTAAATTTTATTTCTCTTGCAGCAGCAAAATGGTTCAGCAAGTTCCAGAAAACATTGATTTTCCTGCTGAAGAAGAGAAAATCTTGCAATTCTGGTCCAGATTTAATTGCTTTCAAGAATGCTTAAAGCAATCAAAACATAGGCCAAGGTATGTGAATTTATTTGGTAAAGGTAGAGTCCTTAAGAATAGGCATTTCTTTTTAATTTATTGGGGTGGCATTTATTGGTAAAAGTTACATAGGTTCCGGGTATACGATTCTATAATACATCATCTATATGTTGCATTGTGTGCTTACCACCCAGTCAATTCTTCTGGTACCATGTATTTGATCCTCCCTCCTCTCCACTGCTTCTCCCCTTACCCTCAGGTAACCACTAAATTGTGAGTTTTTGTTTCTTTGTTATTTTCCATTTTATAAGGAATAGTCATTTCATAGACTTAAGTTCCATTAGGGCAGGAACTTTTTATTTATCTTGTATTTCCAGAGTTTCCTAGCTCTATGTAGAATGGGTACTCTCGGTAGTAGATACACATTGAATGATACCTTACCTTAATTATTAGAGTAGATTCAGTTTCTTTAAGAGTTCTTCTGAATACATTAACTTAAAAGTTCTAAGAAAATTCAGATGTTAAAAACAATTCAAATTTAAACCTGTTATTGAATAGAGTTTGCATATTACCCTTTTCTTTCCACTTTTTTCACTAGTAGTCACCTTCTGTCAGGGTACTTCCTGCCTGAAATTCACCTAAAGGACAGTCCTCTCTTTAATTACTGTTTTACCATGTATCTCGTGTACTCAGAAACTTCATGAGCTAGGTGTTTGCTGCCTTGTTTAGCTGGTGAACAACTCATTCAGCATTAGGATGAATAACTTGGATTATGTCGTGGAACTAATAAATGAAGAATGGAAGGCCCAATGGGAGTCTTTCCAGCTCCTCCATTTCTAGCTTTTCTGAAGGCAAGAGCCGTAAATATCTAATCAGTTATATCTGAATTTCCTGGTCTCACTGCTTTTCACCATGAAGACTCCATTATTACAGGAGCCATCTATAGAAAAATGTCCTAAGTTACTGCTGTCTGTTTTATTAAAGTAACTTACCATATTTTTATTTCCTCTGTTAGATTTACCTTCTATGATGGGCCTCCTTTTGCAACTGGACTGCCTCACTATGGACATATACTTGCAGGGACAATTAAAGATATAGTTACAAGATATGCTCACCAGAATGGGTTTCATGTTGACAGAAGATTTGGATGGGACTGTCATGGCCTACCTGTGGTATGTTTGAACCCCAAGACTTATAATGTTTTGATTTTTTAATAAGCCTTTGATTTCATATATTATGTTAAAATATGACAAATTTTACTTATAACAGACTTTTTCTTCATTTCTATAATACTATTTATAGTTCATTTTCTGAGAACAAATTTTTAAAAATTTGTTTTATTTTGTAGACCTGCTGAATTGCATTTGTTTCATAGGGCAGGCTTTTTAACAATCTTATACTGTAAATTTTCAGGAATATGAAATTGATAAGACGCTGGGAATTAGAGGACCAGAGGATGTAACCAAAATGGGAATTGCCGAGTATAACAGTCAGTGCCGAGCAATTGTGATGAGATATTCTACTGAGTGGAAGGTGTGTTGAGTTACTTTCCGTAGAATGAACAAAAGTTTTTAGTTTAAATGGTCTTCGAAATTGTTAATGGTGCTTTGTGCTTTTTATGATGCTGTCAAAAGCATGGCTGTCCAGATGAGCTTGTGACATAAGAGGGGCTGGTCATTCTTTTTAAAGTAGTGTTTAGCTTCCACCTCCAACCCTATCACTTAGACTGTATCTTAAACTGAAGCCTCTCTTTTCTTATTTCTGTATTCTTGATTAAGCTTCCATATTTAATCTCCTACCTAACCACAGTATATGACGGAATCAGGCCATCCTAGCAAATAGATTAACTTGAGTATTGTAATAAAAAAATTCAAATGTTAAAATCAATTCAAATTTGGACCCATTGTTAATTAATTTGCCTCTTATCTTGTAAGGCTCCCACCATTGGTCCCCAGAAGTAACTGTCAAGGGCTGTCAGCTCTCTTGTTCTTAGGAAGGGCTTAGGAACAAAGATCCTGAACTCCCTCTTTTCCTCCCTGGCTCTTAGATTAGTGTGTGTGTACACCTTTAAAACATGTCTGGCTTTTATTTTTTCATCCTCAGAACTCCATATTCTATCAGTGGTATCAGTCTTCTAGGCTTCAATCATTAATCCTCTTGAGCAAATCAAATGCCAAATCCTGTCAAGTCTTTCTTCATACCTCTTATCTGGTCACTTATTTTCATTCCTACAATCTTTCCTAGCCTCTCACCCAACACTGTTTCTATTTCTGTAATAGTTTTCCAATTGGTCTCTTGCTCTTTCCTGCTTATAACATTGAGTAGCTTCTCCTTGTTGGTGAATACATTTTACTTCATCGACTGGAAAATCACAACTTCTCATTTTTCTCCTAATCTAACTTTCTTTAGTCTAATTTTCTTGCTGGTCACCAGAAGGTTAAAACCTCATGATTGTAATATGCATGTGGGTGAGTGCTGGTATGAAGACTTGCCCTACACTCTTTAGCCACTTCCAGCTAACACCTTCAATAACTATAGTATGACTATCAAAAGCAGGAAATTAGCATTGGTACAATACTTCAGACCTTACTTAAATTGAACCAGTTGTCCCATTAATTTTTAATTAATTTTAAAGCTCACATCACTTTAGTTGTCATACATATGTAGTTTCCTTTAATCTGGAACATTCCCTCAGTCTTTCTTTGTCACTTATGACCTTGTCAACTTTAAAGAGTACAGACCTGTTATTTTGTAGAAAGTCCCTCAATATCTGATGTTTCCTCATGATTCAGTTGAGGTTTTCCATTTTTTTAAAGAATGCTTCAGAAGTGACATCATGCTCTTCTCAGTCTATCATATCAAGAAGCCTATAATAATGATAGGGCTTATTGGTGATGTTAATTTTGTTAATTATGGTGATCTCTTGTCAGCTTTCTTCATTGTAAAGTTGGAGTTACTCCTTTGCAATTAATAAGTATCCTGTGGGGAGATTCTTTGTAAATATCCTGGTTTTTTTTTTATACTTTAACTCAGTAATTTTAGCATCCATTGATGATTTATGCTAGCAACAGTTACACCTGTGGTGTTTACTAAGTGGTAGTTTTGGTAAACTTTTATAAAGGAATATTAATACTTGTAAATAACATTATTTGCATATAGGATGAATGCCAAAAAATAAAAAAATTGGTTCTTAACCTTACATGGTGTGTTGCTTATAATGTAGATTTACCTGAACCATTGATTATTCTGTTTTCCCAAAATCATTGTATGTGGTGATAATAGAAGTAAAACACATTGATGTATAATAACAAAAATTATTCTCTAACTCCAATATTTATATTTTTAAGTCTACTGTTACCAGACTTGGTCGATGGATTGACTTTGACAATGACTATAAAACTCTGTATCCTCAATTCATGGAATCTGTCTGGTAGGTTTATTTGAATTTATAAATACAATGAATCTTTTGTTACATTAATGGAGAGGTGCTGTAGCATGAATCAGTTTGATTTCAGTTTCACAGTTATTTATCTAAAATCTTTGGGGATGGATATGTTTTGTTTTTGTTTTTAAAGACTTATTTTATTTTTCTAGAGCATTTTTAGGTTCATAGGAAAATTAAGAGGAAGATAACAGAGATTTCCCATATGACCTGTCCCCCCACTATCAGCATACCCCAGCAGAGCGGTACATTTGTTACAATAGAACCTTTATTGACACATCATAGTCACCCATAGTTCATAGTTTACCTTAGGATTCACTCTGGTTGTACATTCTGTGAATGTTTAAGGACATACATCCTGGGGAAGACAGGAGGGCTCAGTGGGTTAAGCCCTCACTTTGCAGCCCCAGGGACCAAGGATCGAATCCTGGCCACAGCCTGTGTGGACCCATATGCTGAACTAGGGTGTGCTTCCCATGCGGGAGGCCCCCACTTCAGTTCTCATCCCCCCATTTGGCCCCTGGCTTAAGGGGGCGTGCCTCCCTTGCAGGAGGCCCCAGCCCAGTTCCTTCCTTGTGTGTCCCCCGCCCACCTGTGTGGAAGGAAACCATGTCTAAAACTGATGATGTACAGCTATGGAGACTGCTCTTGGCCCTCCCCCTTCTCTCTGTCTTTCTGTCTCTGTCAAAAACAATAAAATAAATCTTTAAAAATATATATTAAATTACATCTATTCACTGTCATACAGGGATTTGTTTTTCAATTCAGTGAATTTTGGATTTTAGATCGTAAGGAGATGTGCACACATTCTGTCGTATGTAATGGCCCCAGAAGATTGAGCAGCACCTGTAATCAAGTACATGAGTATTATTGTCAGAACATGCTAAGTAGAATAAGGAATATAAATGGCCTGATATCAGTTAAAGTTGATTTTTATTAAATTGATTGATACAAAATTTGGGGAAACTTTGGTTTAAGGACTTTGTTTTTTAAAAAATTAAGTCTGAAAGATTGTGTGCTTGAATTTTATCTTGAGAGAAGGTGTACAGTGCAGTTACTATTCCAGAACAGTGTCAAAGTGGGCTTTGCTTGTTTTTACTGTTAAAAGACAATTGTTGCAATGCCAGTCTTCGTAGGTGATGTATACGTAGTCTGAGAATCATTACATATCATTAGTGGGTGAACAGGCACCATTGTTACGGTTGTAAAATGTCCCCTGTACATAACTCCGGCCTTGAAGAAATCCTGCTTTAATTAATTATGCATAATTACAGGTGAGTTGCAAAGCTGTCTTGTAGGACGTTCTTTCATTACACTGCATTGTAGGTGCCTGTGAGGAGCTAGATTCCCTGGAGCAGTTCTCAGACCCTTTTAGTCTGATGTGCACTGGTGGACAGTCTTCAGACCTGTGTACCCAAGGGTGGAAGCTGATCAGATTCTCTGACATGCCAGGGACTTGGGACAGGGGTCTTCCCATTTACTAGGCACTTGGTGTTCTCATGATTAGAGCATCTAAAAAGATGGCTTGTATTAAACATCTGAAAAGGAAGGTGTCATTTATGTTCTAGGTCCAGGCTATTGAGCACTTAAATGCGTCTATTGCAATCGAGAAACTGAATTTCTGATTTTAATCAATTTAAATTGAAATGAGCACCTATGGCTGGTGCCTGCATGTTGGAAAATACAGCTCTACATCATACTCTTAACTTACACAAAGCATACTTGAATCGGGAAGACAGGCTTTAAAGCCTCTTGGTGTCAGATGATGTTCCAGAGCAGCCTGGTGGTGTATAAACGAGGCGCTCAACATAATGGTGGTCATTGAGACTGAGTGGGGCCTCTTGAGTAGGGAAGTAGTTCCACATGGATTTTTCCAGATGATCCAGCAACTGCTGGGATTGGCCAGGGCCCTGTTTGGGATGAAGGCAAGTTATTGTGGTGTGCCTGAGGTCACATGGCTAATTTTATGGTTCTCAGGCTTGAAAACTGGGTCTTAGGATGATTAAATCTCACGCTTTTCCTCTAGCTCCCTGTGAAGGTCCTTACATCAAAGTATATAATTTCAGATTGAGTTTAAACTTAGGAAATGTATTATAAAATATCACTTTTTGGGGATGCTGAAATAGCTCAGGAGGCTGAGTTCTTGTCTTGCAGTTGCGAGGTCCAGGGATCGAATCCCAGCCCTGGCCTGTGCAAACCCACATGCTGAACTGTGGCGCAACTGGTAACCACTGGGATGGCAGGGAAGGGTCTCAGTTCCCATGCAAGAGGCCCCCAGTTTGGTTCCAGCCCCACACAGCTCCACATCCACCTGTGTGGAATGAAACTGTGTCACAGCTAATGATGTACAACTATGGAGACTTCTCTGGACCCTCCCCCTTCTCTCTCAGCTTCTCTCAAACAATGAAATCTTTAAAAAAAAACAAACCACACATCACTTTTTAACCTTTATTTAAAGCCAAGAGAATAGTATGAAAAAATAAGACAATTTTCCTAAAAAATGTATTATAACAAAAGGGAGAGAGTTTAATACTGCACTTAGTGTGACAGGCACATAGGAATTGGACTAAAAAAATTAATTTTAAGATGGCATCAGTGCATTCTGGCATCCAGGGGAGAGAAGTGAGCAGTCACCACAGAGGAACATGGAAGACTATTACCATGGGCATTTGCAGTATCTTGGTACACTTAGCTTAAAGCAGCATGTGTAAGTATTCAATAAAAGTCTTTGATTAGCTGGTTTATACCTTTTAAGTTGGCTTTGTACAACTAACTGCCCATTAAAGTGAAAATAGGCAATGTACCAGAAAACTATTAAGAAAAACAAAAACTGAAATTTCAACCATAGTTAAACTATTAATGAAAATCTTTTTTTCAGCATATATGTCCTGATATGTATAGTTTTACATAATTTTGCAATAACTTAGATTATTATACAATATGGTGTTAATTAACTTTTCAGTTAACATTAAGTCATGAACATCTTTGCATGTCAACAACTATTAGCACTTTTATGTTTATGTAATATTTAATTATACTGATCTGTTGTAATTTACCAACCAATCTTTAGCTGAGAGACATTGTGTTTTCGCATCTTTGGTTGACTCAAATTCTATGAACAGAAACCATAAATGTTTTTGCATTAGGGGAAACAGAATTTTGGTCATATAATTATTATAAAAGTTTGTCTCTTTACTTGCTAGGTGGGTCTTCAAACAGCTGTATGACAAAGGCCTCATTTATAGGGGTGTGAAAGTCATGCCCTTCTCCACTGCGTGCAACACTCCACTTTCTAACTTTGAATCTCACCAGAATTATAAGGTATGTATGACATCATGAAGTTATGTGCACAGAAGTTAAATGATTGTGGTGATCAAAGTAGCTAGTCCCAGTGTGGAAGGTTACCTGGGAAGTCTTGTCAGCTTGATCATTTCTTACTGAGTGCTGATAATGTTAGTCACCGAGCCAAGGCTCTTTTAAGATTAAAAATGAGGGATGTTTTTCCCCGTGAGACAAGTGAATGATGTATCTTAATGTGATAGGTTTTGCTTGTTGTGACCATATATTTGTGCCTGTCTTTGGTTAACAAGTTCAGCTGTGCACTGTTTGCCCCTAGTCAGTGTTTCACAAGGAGACTTGGTATATATGACTTTTTATGCCTCATCTGGGACCACATAGTTCATTTATTTGTTGAAGGTATTTAGGAAAAAATCTTATCTGGGATTGGTGCACAGTATTAAGATCTCTTCTCTGATTAGTGGACTATCTTGCTGTCCTTGGTGTGATACAAGAGTGTGGACATGTCTGATGTTTACAGAGTATACCACTTTGTCTTATCTACAGACAGTAAAGCCAGTAAATCTCCTGAAACCATCTGTGAAGCTCATGTGTGTATATTCAAGGAGTGTTTTTATTTCTGAGAGTTTATCTAACCCTCTTTGTTTTTAAAGGTCACTGGTTTTTTTTTTTGGAATTCTTATTTCATAGCTGAGATTTGGAAATTAAATTATTAAGACTTGCATTCCTAAAGCACATTTCATTTCATAGGATGCTTCCATACATCCCATTTGATCTTTGCAAATCCTTGTGAAGTGGGCATGGTGACTCGTTCCTATTGTCTTCTCAACACCCTTCTACTCCAGTTCTCATATTGTGTTGTATTTTTTTAACAAAATATTTTAAGCACATACACGTATAGAGAATCTTATACTAAACACTGTCATTTTTTTTAACCTTAGCATAATACTATTATCACACCTAAAAAAAAAGTCAATCATTCTTAATATTACATACTTTATAATTCTTTAATTTTTGGACATCATCCATGTTCACATTTGTGTTTATCTCATAAATATAACTTTTGTGCCTCAGTTATTTTTAGTTTTTTGGGTGGGTTTTTATCAGGATCTAAGGAAAGTTCATACATGGTAAGGACTACCGTATCTTTTTGGTCTGTATTAATCTATAGGTCTCCTTTTCTCTTTCTCCTATTTTTTTCTTTGCCTTACAAATTGCTCTTTA
>PVKE010014719.1:0-34503 GCA_004027555.1 Craseonycteris thonglongyai | reverse complement strand
AGAGAGAGAGAGAGAGAGAGAGAGAGAGAGAGATACAGAGACAGAGACAGAGAGAACTGGACGGGGGAGCTCCCAGTTCAGCATATGGTTCTGCATGGGCTGGGGCCGGGATTCGATCCCCAGTCCACGGCACTGCAAAGTGAGCGCTTAACCCACTGAGCCATCCCGGCTTCCCCTTAAACTGTTTTTGAGCAGAAAAAAAAAAGGAAAGAAAGAAAGAAAATAAGAAAAAGAAGTGCAAGCAAATGGAATTTCATTGTTTTTCAAGGCTGCATGACACCTCTCACTTACTTCATTGGCATGTGTCAAAAGCCTTATGTCCATACATTTAGGCAATATGCATGCTTAGAGTAGGCACATTCACTATGAACATGCTGGTAAACTGTATATGTCAGTTTGATGTAATCACAATGATATCCTATCTCATCCTCCTTGTTTTCTCTCTCTCTCTCTCTCTCTCTGAGAAATGGGCAAAGCTAATAAGAAATGTTATGGTTGATTGACATGAATTTCACCTTCTCATTTAATGCTCACTCTCATGACTGAGAGCTGAAGAGCACTGGGATGCAGAGGGACAAGTATCAAGAGGCAGAATGAGAAATGCAAGCTTTGTAATCAGTTCTTGAGAACTGGAGATTTGAAAGGATTTACTGAGAGTTTAAGCACTTGGATTATAGAGGGCTAGTCATCTCCTATATTTTATTTAATGTTATTTATCACATTTTCCTCATCCTAACATTTGAGAAAACAGAAACAAAGCGGACCTCTAGATGCCTGAAGCCGTAAAATGAAAATTGAAATATAATTCAGATATATCTGACAGTCACTTCTGTATTTGGAGCATGAAAGTCATTACTGTGATCCTTTTCATGTTCTTTTCTCTATATACACTTAACAATCTTTTTTAAAAGTCTAGTAAAACCAGGAGGTCTTCTTGATAAATATGATACAACTCATTTACAAACATCTTATTATATTCAGTTATATTATGTGTCAAGCAATATCCTTCAGGAAATAAAATATATATGTATATATACTCTAAAAAAATATTTACACACACACACAAAGTGTATAACTTAGAATATATTAAAATCATATGACACGCTCATTCAAAGATGTATCTCAAAACTCCACCCTCAGAGATTCTGACTCATTGCACGTGATATAGGGCCTAGGAATATGAGTAGTCATTTTAATTTCCATTACCATCACTCCAAAAAGACACTCATTTCCATTATGCTATCACTACCCATTTTCCTCCTTCCTCCAGGCCCTGACAATGACTAATTTACTTTCCATCTCTATGGATTTGCAAATTTTAAACATTTCATACAGAATAAGAAATCTTACACAATGTTTACCTTCTTGACTTTTGTGCTATTGTTGCCATACATTTTACTTTTACTTATAACTTTCCAAATACAGTATTAAAAAAAATACTCAGTTATCTTTTAAGGGAACTTAATAAGAAAATAATATCTAATATACTTTCCTTTTCTGTGCTTTTTATTTTTGTGTGTAGGTCCATATTTAAAATGAGATTTTTTTTCCCCTGTAGGAGTTCCCTTAAGCTTTGTTTTAGTTCAGGTCTTCTGTTAATAAATTCATTCAGCTTTTGTATGCCTGAAAAAGTGAAAAACTGTTATACCTTCAATATGCAAATTCTATTTTCACTTGGTTTATAATTCCATGTTGACAACTTTTTTTCTTCTTTGCTCTAAAGATGTTTCTCCAGTACATCTTACTTGCTTGTTTCCAACAAGAAATCTACTGTCATCTTTATCGCCCCCCCACCCCTTTTTTTAAAAATTGGTAATGAATCTTTTTACTCTGGTTGCTCTTAAGATTATCTCTTTAGGGTAAGCCGGGATGGCTCAGTGGGTTAAGCACTCAGTTTGCAGCCCTGGGGTCCGAGGATCAAATCCTGGCCCAGGCCCCGGCCCGTGCAGACCCATGTGCTAAACTGGGGAGTTCCCCTAGTTCAGTTCTCACAGGGACAAGACCCTGGCCCAGTTCCTGCCCTGTGCAGCCCCGCCTACCTGTGGATTGAAACTATGTGGAAAAACCAATGATGTGCAACTATGGAGACTGTTCTGGGCCCTCCCCCTTCTCTCTGTCTATCTCTGTTTCTGTATCTCTCTCTCTCCCTCTCTCTGTCAAAAACAGTAATAAAAAAAAAAAGATTATCTCTTTGTTGAGTTTCTTGGAATCCATTGAATGTTTAGTTTTCCACATTTAGGAAAATGTTGACCATTATTTTCAAAAATAGTTCTTGCCTCTCATCCTTTGGGGATCCTCCTATTACAAGTATATTAGTCTTTTTGAAGTTATGTCATAACTTATTCATGTTCCTTTTCCTTTTTATATTCTTTTGTTTTTCTATGTTTCATTTTGGTTAACTTTGCTAATCTTTCCTTCTGTAATATTTATACTACTATTAATTTCATTCAGTATATTTTTTCTCTTAAAAATTATAGTTTTTAACTCTATAAATTTGATTGGGGACTTTTTAATATTTCCTATGTCTATACTTAACTTCTTGCAAGTGTGGAATACTATGTTACTGATCTTGAGTGCTGGCACTAATACACTGGGGGTGCCAAAAAATACGTATACACGTTTTAAGAGATGTTATCTATCTATTGTTTTTTGAAGTTGAATTGAACTACAGTAGCAATGTGTAGTATGATGTTTGCTCAAAAGATGGTGTGAATCAAATGAACGCTAGCATCACCATGTGACAGACAGGACACTCAAAGACAATGGTGGAAGTACAGCTGTTGTTCGAAGACCATTTTGAAGTGATATTTGAAATTTGAGAATGCTGTGAAAGTACAACAATGGAGGTGTGAGTATGCAACAGAACCTCCAACATGCCTAACAATTGCATGCATCCATGATAAGTTTGAGATGCAGGATAAATTAAAATGGTACGTGCAGCAATACAAGTGGGCAATTTGGTCAACATTGTTCAAGCAGTAGTTTGCTATAATCAGAAGTGTCTGGACGCTGATGGTAACCACTCTGAGCACTTCTTGTAATAGCGAAAGTCAAACATAATTTGTATTCTTCCTTTGTTATTGATATATACTGAGTATTAAAATTTTAACAGTTTTTGCCCTTCTTAAAATATGTATATATATTTTTTGGGTACACTATGTATGTATCAATACTGGTTCAGTTTTCAGGTTGATTTTTCTTCTCAATATAAGCCATGCTTTTTTTCTTTTCTTTTTCATTTTCTCTCTCTCTCTCTCTTTCTTTTTCTTTCTTTTCCTTCCTTCCTTCCCTCCCTCTCTCCCTTTCTCCTTCCTTCTTTCCTTCCTTCCTTCTTTCCTTCCTTCCTTTCTTCCTTTCTTCCTTCCTTTCCTTTCTCCCTTTCTCCTTCCTTCCTCTCTCTCTCTCTTACTCTCTTCTCTTTCTTTCTTTCTTTTTAAATTAATTGTTAAATTTTGGGGGGTGACATTGGTTGGTAAAAAAATACAAAAGTTCCAGGTGTACAATTCTATGTTATATCATCTATGTGTTTTCTTGCTTCATTGAATGCCTAGTAATTCTGGGTGGATGTCCTAAATTGTGAGTTTTGTTTTATTGGGATTAGGATATATTTGTAATTCTCTAACTATTCTTGAGCTTTGACCTATTTGATCATTTA
Source organism: Craseonycteris thonglongyai (assembly GCA_004027555.1). Lineage (NCBI taxonomy): Eukaryota > Metazoa > Chordata > Mammalia > Chiroptera > Craseonycteridae > Craseonycteris > Craseonycteris thonglongyai. The sequence goes on along the minus strand of PVKE010014719.1, from coordinate 30,848 downwards.
GGCTCCTGTTTTTATTCTTTGTTTGATGTGTGTGTATCAGTATTCATTCTGGGCTAGTTATTCTCCACTCCTGAGTCTAGCGTCTTCTTTTTATTCTACACAATGCTCCATGAATTATGTAGATTATCTTATCTAGTTGTTAGAAACAAACACTATTTCAGTCCCTGTGTTAGCATCAGGTATTGTTATCTCCAATTATTTTGCATGTTTCTTTCGCTGGCCTTAGTGTTTATTGTTGTTGTATGTTTGTTTGTTTTTACATACATGTGATGTTAGTACTCAACTGACTACATAAAGAGAATACTCTGAAGGTCTCTGGAATTCTCTCTCTGTGCTGCTCTCTTCATTCTGAGCCACCGTCCTGAGAACTCCAGCTGCCTTGATAGACTTCCTTGGACTTTCAGCTTCATCTCTTTAACTTAGGGAGCCCATTTAGATCCACTTGGGTTCCCCCTACTTATGCCACGTCCTAGAAATTCTGCCAAGGTAGTGAGCTTGGATAATTGTAGGACTTGCGTTATTTGTTTCCCATTTCTCAGGGAATACTATCTTTGTTGCCTATAAACCATTGCTTCGTGTGTGTATGTGTGTGTGTGGTTTCATGTGTGAGGGTATATATGATCCCTATATTTTAATCTTTTCTAGAAGCTTATCTTTTTGCTTAACAATTCTATTTAACACCTTAAGACAATTGTTTTCCTTCTATAATATTTGTTCTACTTAAATCCACACATCCCTCTATAACAATACTATGCAAACTCCTGTGTTCATCTAATAAGGCCTTACCCTGTATCTGTCTACCTGATATATAGTGATTTAGTAGAAATGAGAAAATTATGTTTTTATAGATGTGGTCACATCCTCTGTCTACAAGTAGCTTAATCTACAGTTATAAAGACAAGATACACAACTGAGAAGGCATTTCAGAATAGAAATAAATCTGGGATGGCTCAGTGGGTTGAGCGCTCACTTTGCAGCCCCAGGGACCGAGGATTGGATACTGGTCCACCTGTGCGAACCCATATGCTGAACTGGAGAGTGCCCCCAGTTTAGTTCTCACCAGGGTGAGACCCCAGCCCAGTTCCTGCCCTGTGCACCTCTGCGCCCACCTGTGGAATGAAATTATGTGGAAAGACTGATGATGTGAAACAATGGAGACTGTTCTGGGCCCTCCCCCTTCTCTCTGTCTCTGTATATATCTCTCTCTCTCTCTCTGTCAAAAACAATAAAAATAAATCTAAAAAAAATAAATCTAGTGATTTATAATTATTGCACAAATATTTTTAGAGCATGAAGTGCACAAATAATTTTCTGTAGGCTTATTTTTCTCTTGCATGCAGTCCATACCCCCCAAATATAGGAAAATTAACCTGTTGGACAATCTTGTGCCTTCCAGTCAGAGTAAAAACTTAAATCGTAAAATGTCTTTTAATAACAATAATAAGCAATATTTTTTGTGGCCTCAAAAATAGCAGTGTGCTGCCCCCTCTTCAAAGCTTTTTGGGATTCTCAAGGTTATTTATAGTCAGTGATAATAGCTATCACTTTCCATTGGGAGACCTCTCCACATAGTTTACTGCTGTTTTGTTTGTTCATTTGTTTGTTTGTTTGGCCAGTGCTATTGGCATGTTAATAATCACACCAAACATTATTGTAGGTTCCTTTTAATGTGCAAGCTGGCATCTTAAGGATTATATATATATGGTTTTATTTAATTCTCAAAAGCCCCATTTTAAAGTTGAGAAAACAAGTATAGAGAGGCTAAATGATTTGCCTAGTATTACCATAGTTTCTAAGTACACAAACTTATCTTTGTTGATTCCAGAGTGTTAATAGAGAAGCTATAGGATACTACCCTCAGTTGCTCTAAGAAATTATAACAACGATTAACACTTATGTGGTTGCTACTGCATGTCAGAGTTAATCTTAAGTACATTAAAAGTATCAAATCATTTAATTCTTATAACTACCTTATGAATATAGGATAAGTTCTAGAATTATTCCTTTTTATAGCAGATGAAATGCAGGAACAGATAGGTCATATACGTGGGAAGTTGCAGATCTGGGAGATAGAGGTGGGGGATCTGAACCCGCACACACTGTTTTAGGAGGTCACGATCTTCACTTCTAATCTGTGTGGACAAGATCAAGTGTTACCATATGACGTGCTGGTTTCCATTTTAGCTTCCATTTGTCTTCTCTGCTTTTTGTGTGATTACCCTGTAACCAGTAACTGGCCATAAAAACATTTTATGTTTTTCTACTCTTTTAATTATATTTACTGTTCTATTGACTTGTTTAGGACACGGCAGATAACTATAAGGTCGTCTCAGTCAGGGTACCTCAGACTCACTTTAGCTTTGTAGTATTGAACAAGTCAAGCTATTCTTTTCCATGTGTGCTGTTATTTGTTTTATTTGATGTCAATTTCTTCTAAGAAATGCTGGGATACATTTTTCAAAGGATCACGCACATACCACGTACATTTACGCAAGTACCACCGATAAACCACAGTGAATTATGTTAATAAAGAATACCAAAACACGTGTGTGTGTGTAAAACATCTACTAGAAATGATAGAGTGTCAGATAGTGTTTTGGAGAAATTCATTCTTTCAAGAGATTTATTACATTCCCCTTTAAGCTAGTTTATTTTTCTTTCTGAAATGTATTCTTGCGTTAACACCTTCAAAGAGCCTTTCTGGACCTATTTCCTTTTGTCAGATGAAGTGTAATAGTTCTTACTGTGATCATTACATTTACTTAGTCTTTCCTTGTACCTCTTACTAAGCCTCTGAGGACAAGGAGCTTTTAAACTAGTGCAATTATATAAGTTAAAAGCAATCTCCAATTCACTTATTAAAGTCTGGGGAACTTTAGTGCTTGTGGGACCATGACTTTGATCTATTTCCAAACACATTTCTGACAACGCTTTCTCCCCCAAACATTGTCTTCCCCCATCCTGCTGCAAATTTTTCCTGTAAGTTTCCTGCCTGCTTACCGCGTTATTTTCTCTTATTGATGTGTCAGAACTTGCAGGCAATTTATTATTGTAAGTTAGACATTCTGTCTGTGTCATAAGACTTTCAACCTAAAACAGCTATTGAAATCCAGCAAGCGTTCCGAAAATCAAGTTTAAAAAGTAAAGTCAATTCAGTGTGATCCAAACACTCTCAGTATGTGGTCCCAATTAGTTCTTGGCCTTAAGACATGTGTTGAGGATCATCCATCAATTTCTTTGTAACACAGCAAATGTACTTACTCAGCTTCTATTAGCAAGAGCAAATAAAGGGAGAATGGGAGTTTTGAACTCTTATGTTGGAAGAGATTTGGAGACTTAACTCTTTTCCGCCTCCAGGCAGAAACAGTTCTAATCCTTATTGGACAGCTGAATGTGTGTCCTATTTTTCAAAAGAAGGAAACTCAATTATTGTAACAAATACTAGTATTTATTAAAAATTTAACTTCAAGCTTTAGAGTGGAGGAAAATGACAAACATTACCACACCCATACAATCTAGGTCAACATCAATAGTCCTGTTGGTTACGTGTACCGTGGATGGGTTGAGAATGACACTGTGTGACATTACTCCTTCAAATTTATAACCTCACTCTAACCATGACATAAACATCAGAGAAACCCAAATTGAAGGATATTATACAATATATATACCCAGTACTTGCCTGAACTGCCAAATTCATCAAAAACAAAGAAATTCTAAGAAACTGTCACAGCTGAGACAAGCCTAAGGAGACATGACAACTAAATATAATATGGTATCCTGAGTGGAATCTTAGAACAGAAAATGGTCATTAGGGAGAAAGTAAAGAAATTAGAATAAAGTATGAATTTTAATTAATAGTGCAGTATACGGTACATATTGGCTCATTAGTTGTGATAATGTACCGTACTAATATAAAAAGTTAATAATAGAAACAACTGAGAACAGGTTATGTGAGAACTCTGTATTAGCCTTGCAAGTTGTCTGTAAAAATTTATTTAAATGTAACAAAAATCACCTAACTACATAGGAAGATACTTTCTTATTCAACTCCAGCTTACCTTGAATCCAGCAGAGATGTATGCTTGTCCTGTTGTACAATAATGACTAAGGTTGTTATAGAACTTTAGATTATGATATATGTTAGTATTTTGGTTTGTCATTTCTCCAGACTTTTGAAAATCCAGAAGGTTTAATAAGAATTCAAGCCTTTTAAAACTAAATCTATGGTTCCTTATTATACTGCACTTTTTTATGAAAATGAGGGTTCTGTTATAGTGAAAAATTGCTTGTTCATGCTCAATTTGTTGCTGAGAGAGTTAACATCAATGGGAAGAATAATTACTTCTAAAATTTTGGGGAAACAATATTGATATGGTCATTTAGAATAGGCCAGGAATCCTGACACTTCTTGAAGTGATGTCCTAAAAATAGTACACTGCTTAATTTTTTAATAACCAGGGCCATGCTTATATCTTATTGTATATTCTAAACTCTCTGTTTAGCACTTGTACTATTGTGCTTTTTTTAAATTTAAGATTCATGTTTTGTTTGAGAGAAGGTGTGAGGGGGTATAAAGAGAGAGAGAGAGAGAGAGAGAGAGAGAGAGAGAGAGAGAGAGAAGGCAGGAGGACCCCCCCACCCAGAGCAGTTTCTATAGTTGTACATCATTAGTTGTGACTTAGTTTCACTGAGGCAGGTGGGCATGGGGCTGCACAGGATGGGAATTGAACTGGGGACCTCCTGCATGGAAGGAGAGAAACTTTGCTACCATCCCAGTGGTTACCACTTACGCTGCAGTTCAACAGATGGGTTTGTACAGGCTAAGGCTGGGATTCGGTTCTCAGACCTCAGGGTTGCAAGGCAATTGCTCAACCTGCTGAGCTGTCCTGGCATCCCTGTACCCTTGTACTTTTAACGTCTTACATAAAGAAAACACTCCTACTTTGATCATATTTTATTCCTAGAATGCATATTATTTATGGTGTTTGATTAAAGAGTCTATTTAAAAAGCCATCCTGAGATATCATTCTTTTTATGCACAAATAATGTAAAGGATAGCAATTGTATATGTTATTTTTTTATACCTCTATGCCTATTTCATTTACACTTTTGGATTTCCTTTAAATTTTGTATCTCCAAAAAATGAATTAGTAGCATTTTTAATAAATTTCCTGCTACTTAGAAATACATAAATCCATTTATTTGACCTTTATAATGAGGTGGAGTTGGTACTATAAGGTTAATGAGACAATTATTCTTATAGAGAACATCCTTCATGAAGGCATAGTTTCTTCCTCCTTTTAATATGCACATTAATTAAAATGATTTTTCTTGCTATTTGCATTGATAAGTAATCATCAATGAAGGAAGGAATAATTAAATTTCCAAGTATATCCATTGTAGTTTGGGGTTGTAAGTTTCATGGTATAAAACTTTTTCTGGTAAACTATGTACTTTCATATTTGCCCTCAATAATTTTATGTTTTGTTTTTATTTTTTCCACTTACTATGGAGGCAATGGGTGTTGCTATAGCTATTTGTCAATTTGTGGGGGAAGAAAATACACTGAAAGCATTTCCAGAATCTGCCCTTGCCTCCTACCTCAAACACAACTTCTTGTTTAGTCATGACATTTAATCATAAACTAATAGTTCAAAATTATTTATTGAGTATTCTTTCAGGCTGACCTATAGAATCTATCTCAGGTTACAGTAAAAATTGTTTCTTATTGATAGTAAAATATACCTTTATGGGTATAGCTCTTATAACACTGATCTTTAATCGTTTTTATTAACATAAGCAATGAACCAGTCAAACTTATGATTAATAAGTTTATATAATATTTGGCTTGTGTACAATAATTTCCTATACTAAACCTAAATCAAATAGAATTCATTTCATTTAAATATATATGTATTTAGAAATATATTTATACACACATATTGAGGAGAAAATATAGATAATATATTTGCTTCTGTAACTTAGAGGAACAGAATAATTTTTTCTCAAGTTTTTTTTATTTTCTTTGCCTGCTAAAAGGCTTTGATGAGATACTTGCTTGTGAAAAATGGGGCTTAGACATAGTTGAGAAGGCTGAGGAGAGCAACAAGCACCCATTAAATTTTCCTTCATAATAAAATGAGTCTTTTTGAATTTTTTGACATCTGGTTCGAGGGGGGAAAATGGGAGGGAGCGCGCCACTGAAGGAGGAGAAAGGAGGCCAACAACTCAAGGAAAGCCAGAGTGCTACTCAGTGTGATGGCAACTGAGCGTGGCCTGGAAGGACGATGTATAAAAGGTAATCATGACTGATCAACTCCTGGCCGTACAAACTTGGTTGGTTAACCTACACCCCACCTTCACTTTGTAACTCCTCAAACTTCAGTGACAGTCTGAGCAGGGCCACATCTACTTGGAGAATGGAGACATAAGGGTGCTTTTCAGGGTAGTGGAGACCCAGGGAAGGGCAGCAGTCGCCAGTCTTGAGAGAGGTCCCGGCTGGATGGAATAGAACTCAGAGCTAGCAGGGTTCAGAAGCCAGCGAATAGATTCTCCTCCCTGGTTTATACCCATTTCCGATGAATGTTAACGTACATCCAGTACACCTAGTATATTCAGTTCCTCAGCTCTGTCCAGGTCCCATACATCATGTATCTGATACTGTGTATATGATCGGATAGATTTACCTACGACAGCATCATCACGTTCCCAAAGAATATTAGCTAAGCATCCAATAGTGAATACTTAGACCTCCAAAAAGAAATGGGTTCTGATCTTGAGAAAGAGAATGCCCCACATGGTAAAACCTCAAGCCATCTTCTTCATATATGAGAATAAGATAAAACTAAAAGGCCATACTTCCATAAGGTCACATAACCCGCTCAGCAGAAATCTAGGAAGGAGAATGTGTCAGGATTCATTACCTCCTACTGTATGGAGGGAAGCTAGGTTTAAGTTTGATTTTTTTCATAAGAATGATATTATAGGTAGCTTTAAATTTTACTATTTTTTTTCTTAAGATACAGAATGTAAGAAATTATTTAGGGTCATAATTGAAAATTAGTCTCAGTTAAAATGTTTAATCTTTGTCCCACATGCCTGCCAATCAACTCAAAAGACTATTAATATGGATAATTAGGTTGGTTGTCAGTTACTATTATTTAAAATTGATTTAATTTCTCGTTTATGTATTTTGAACAAAAAAAATAACTTTTGAGAAGCACAAGTTATAAATACTGATTATGGTTGGGTAATTCGGCCCCCCCCATAAGGTTAGGGAAAAAACAAAACAAAACAAAACTGCATTTGGAGTAAAATTTCAGTCTCTCTTGTCCAGATTAAAAGTTCACAGTTTAAAAACTTATTTGATTAATAAGTAACATTTTTTAAAGTAGAAATGTATGGAGGACATTAGTCATTCATACTGTAGTATTCATTGCTTATTAGATGAACTTTTTCTTGAAGTGTAGGTAAAATCAAGTACAACAAATAGTTGAGAGTTAATAGAACCACAGATTTTGACTCAATGCCGATAACAATAGCATCCCTGATTGTGTTCCTACAGGAGAGTCTTTGGGGAAATGAAAAAGATGAAAGTGAAATAAGAGCATATCAAGGAAAACAGTCTTCTTTGCAGTTTGCCTAAAGTAATCCACATAGTAATCATACTCAAGTATTAAAATAAACATAGATTTAAGATAACCAGAGAAAATGTGGGGAAAATCCATTCTTCTTTTTTCTTTTTTTACAAATAAATGAATAAATGTATTGAAACAAGAACTTTAAAATCTATTTCTGTCCAACACACCTACTTAAAAAGAAAAAAAAGGAGAAGTGCTGTTTCTGTGTATCACCCCTCTAGACTCCTGCATCTTCCAACAGTAAATCATTAGCAACCTTATGAAATGCCATAGAGAATGGGCTTTTGTAGTAGAATGATGAACATAAAAGGAGAAGCTGAGAGCAATCAAACATCCACTTAGGAAGCAGTTTTACCTATGGGACTCTTCACTGTGTGCCTTTATTTCATTTTGATTACTACCTTTACTGTTTCCTGGAGAACAAAGCCCTGATTTCTAGAAGTATGCTTTCTCTCCTGAGCACATAATTTCTGTGCCCACGGGTATCTTATAGACACTAACTACACTGATTCAATGGACTCAGACAATTTTGTATTTCAGATTATTTTCTAGGTTTAGATTTAGGATAGCTATTTTTTGAGAAATACATATAGCACAAGGAACCTAAAAATAAATTTGCATCATAATGACTGTCTTTCAGGATACCTCTCTTCTAAGAAGTTCAACGAACTTTTTGGTGTTAGTCAAATTCACTAGGAACCTCAATAGCAAAGTAGAATGTAAGTTGAATTTCAGTCTTGTGCTCCTCAACAGCAATTATTGTCCATAGGATAGTGGAAAGAACCATTTGAAAAAAAAGAGTAATTTGAGTTTATGAGATAAGAAATGTAAAAATACCACAAACTCTAAAGTGCGTATAATTTTAACCATCCATGCAATCTGTGTGTGCCCTCACCTGATACAACACATGTTCTCTACAACTATAATACCAGAATGCATTAATGTATTGTAAAGGTAAAGGGTGTCCCAAAATTCACGCAAGATTTGAATTTTGTGTCATTTGTGCGGTAAAGTGTTACTAATGAAAAAACAAAAGACAGCTTGACAGCTGACAGTTCAGGGTTATTAAAAATGGAGTGCTACACAAAAGAACAGCATGTTTTCATTGTTGAGCAATGAAAATTTACAATTTTTAATTATAAGCCTGTGTTTTCTATCAAAATTACTTCTTGCACGAATTTTGGGACACCCTTTATTAACATAAAAGACTATCTACATGTTGTGGCATATAAGGTGGTAACTATTTGTGGCCGTAAATCGGAGAACACACTTATCTTATTATTGTTAGATATTAGATTTGAAATCCCGGGATCTGGCACAGCTTGGCATTTAAGTTTTCTGATTTGTAAATATCTTTTTCTGCTATAAAAGGGAAGGAGTATCAGGCCAAGCAGTCAGACTAAATAACCTCGAAGGTCCCTTCCAGCTCTAATTATTTCACTATTTGACGACTATCATGGGGAAAATTTTTCTCATTTTAAATCTTGGCATTTCTGTTAGGTAATATGGCAGACTATTTTTAGTTTGAGACTTGCCTATTTATAGAAATTAAGTGTTTAAATTGCTCCTGGTTACCCAATACTGAATCACAGATGAAATTTCTTGACTTTGAAACTTTTAACACCTTTGCATGTTCTGTAGTGTCAAGAAAAAAACCACACTAGGAATTTTAAGCAGAAAATAATTAGGTTCTTGTGAAATTATGGGAAGGGTTAGAGGAAGCAAGGATTATGCTGGGTCTTTAAGAGTGGCTTCCAAAACATCGTGGAACTTAATCTGCTGAGGGAGCTACCATCCCTGTCAAGTCAGAACAGAAGAGACCACCGAGGTCTCAGTGCTGAAGCTGTGTTCCAGGGAATATGAAACTGAAACTGGGCCACCTCTGCTGCTATAGCTGCTGCCCCTGACACTTCTGCTGGAAGCTGGACGAGAGGATGTTACATAGAAAAGACCTAGTTCTCTCTAAATTTGTTTACCAACAGAAACCAGCCAAAAGGAACATGAAATTAACTTCTGCCTTCCATTCTTCAAATCACAGGAGATGGCATTTGAATGATAGACTCAGATACTTAGCTTTAAGGGAATCTGGAAATTTTAGTTTTTGCTTTTCAGTCTCTGCAGCCTGATGAGATAGTAGTTCTCTAAGTATGGTCCTCAAAGCAGTAGGATCAACATCCCCTTGGAACTTGTGAAAAATGCAGATTCTTGCCCCACTCTTTACCTACTGACTGCGAAACATTGAGGACATGTTCCAGTAGCCTGTGATTCTAATGCACACTGATGTCTGAGAACCACTGTAATAAGGCAAACTAGAAACATCTTGAAATTAATGCTGATTGCCATTCAACCATATTTAAGAAATATGTCAAGAAACCATGCCATAATACACAAATGGTCCAAAGAAGGAAAAAGGAACATAAATGAACTAAAATGCTGAAAAATGATAATCATAAACCTATTTCTGTTGGCTAAATGTATTATTATTAGTGGTACAGGCCCTTAAATTCTGACTTGTAAAATTGGACAAATGTCTTTTTATTTTTATGAGCATTTATTGTGTTCAAGAAAAAAAGAATTTTATGTTTTGTTTTTGAGCTTTCCATTACGTCAATACCTTCATTAATATATCGCTAGGTTCCACATGCTGGTGTGAAGTTTTAAGAGGATAACTCCCCAAATCCCTAGCTGAGAAATCAACCAAGTTTATTAACTTTGACATGCTTTTTCTGAAAAAGTAATTATTTTAATCATAAGAAACTTTTGTGTCAAATAAGTGAACTTTCTTGAAAAGTGAGAGTTCTATTTATACCAAGAAGGCACAAATTTATTGGATATAATGTATTTTTTTAATAAGAAAATGAACCTCCATTGCTAGAGATTTATATATGTATTTGTTTCCAGAATGTGAAAAAGAGCAGAAAAGTGTAACTCTCCCCATAATTTTGCCACTTAAAGACAATAGGAAGTCAATCCCTTTCCTTCATCCATTTCTTTCAATCCTCTTTCAGAAGGAACTACTACTGATAATGAGTCTAGAATTTTTGATTCTTATACAGATGCACACATGCATAGTAAGATAATAATTAATTTATGTTTATTTGGAAAAAGTACTTATTTTTATGTATGAATCTACATTTTTCAGTTACCAACTTTATCATGGATTGTTCAATTTTTTAACGACTGCTGTGTGGTAGTTTAATGGTATGTATATAACCAATGAACTATTCTTCCATTACTGTATATTTATATATCTTCAATTTATAATATTCAGAACATTGAATATCCTTGTACATACATTTTTGTGTATTGCTTTCTGTATTATTTAGGATCTATATTAAAATATATTTACTGAGCATCACATTTAAAAAATATATTTTTCTTTTAAAAATACTTTTATTAATTGTTAAATTTATTGGGGTGACATTGTTTGGTAAAAATTACATAGGTTCCAGGTGTACAGTTCTACATTACATCATCTATGTATTGCATTACTTGCTCACCACCCAGAGTCAGTTTTATTTCCATCACTATATCTTTGACACCCCCACTCTCCTTGCCCACCTACTCCCCGTTACCCTCGAGCAACCACTAAACCACTGACTGTCCATAAGTTTCTGTTTCTTCGTTATTTTCAGTTTAATATTCTCTAACAATGGAGGTTCATTTTCTTTGAAGATAATACATTGTATCCAACAGATTTATGCCTTGGTATAAAAAGAACTCCCACTTTTCAAGGAAGTCCACTCATTTGACTTAAAACAGTAAACACAAAGATTCTTATAATTAAAAAATTACTTTTTCAGAAAAAACATATAAAAGTTAATAAACTGTTAATTCCTCTGCTAGGGATTTGGGGAGCTAACCTCTTAAACCTGCACACCAGCATGTGCCACCTAGTGATATGTTAATGAAGGTATTGACATAATGGAAAGCTCAAAAACAAAACATATAGGTGAAGTCATATGGTTCATGGTCGCCAAGCCATAGAAACAACTAAAGTGTCTTTTGATAGAAGACTGGATAAAGAAGTTGTGGTACATCTATACAGCGATTAGAAGAGATGAGGGAAGCTGGGATGGCTCAGTGGGTTGGGTTGAATGCTCATTTGCAGCCCCAGGGTCTGAGAATCATGTCCCACCCCTGCCCCATGTGGACCCATATGCTGAACTGGAGTGTGCTCCCAGTTCGGTTCTCATGGGGGCCAAGGCCCTGGCCTGGTTTCTGCCCTATGTATCTTCTCCTCCACCTGTAGAATGAAAGTATGCAGAAAACTGATGACATACAACTATGGAGACTGCTCTGGGCCCTCCCCCCTTCTCTCTGTCTCTCTCTGTCCCTCTCCCTTTCTGTCAAAAACAATAAAAATAAACCTTTAAAGAAAAAAGAAAAGATGAAATACTGCCATTTGCAACAACATGGCTGGACTGTGAGATCGTTGTATTAAGCGAGGTAAGTCAGACTGTAAGTAAATATTTTAAATATATTAATAGGTACTATCTTCCATAAAGATTGCTCCATTGAACTTTCAATAATAATGTACCTTTTAAAACTTCAATAATTGAATAGATTTAAAATGAAATTGATATTGTTTCAATGATCATTTCTTTAATTAAGGGTGAACATTTTTTTTTAATTTACTGGTTATTATTGTCTTCTGATGTGAATCATCTGTTCTTATGGATTACTATTTTTTTTTCTACTGTGCTATTTCTCTTCTTTGAGAACAGGAGTTTTTGCTATTCCAGATATTCCAGATATTTTCTCTCAGTGCATAGCTTTGCCAATTATTGTTTTATTTTTTAAATTATATAATGAGTGAGCTTTAAATTTTGAAAAGTCATATTTGTCAAAATATTTAATGACTTTTTGGCTTCATGCCTATCTTAGGGAACTGTCCCCATCTCAGGATTATTTTTAAAAACTAGTTAATATTTAATTATATCTAATTTTTCTACTTTGATAGTTTTATTTTATATATTATGTCTTTAATCTGCCTTTAATATATGGTTATGGTATACAAATTTTATATATAAATGAGCAGACAACATCATTTATTACATAATATATTTCCCTTTAATCTGAAATGCTATCTTTATTGTATGTTTAGTTCTCAAATACTGTTGGTCCTAATTATATCTTAACCTTCTAGTCTATTCACACTCACTTTGTGTTCATTGTTATCATTAACTAACTTAATGACAGTAGTTTTTTAAATGTTAAATTTTGTCCCCTTGTGATGACTTAAAATGGCATACTAGTAGAGCCATTTCATTCCCCTTATTTTACAAGCATTCTTTAAAAATTATGAGTGTATGGAAATTTTTATTGCAGCTAAATTGCCATTTTTTTCAATTACTTGATTACTGTTTTTGTCAGAGTTCAATATAAATATTAATTATTAAACACATACTCCATAAAATTGTGTATAAGTATTGTTTATAAATTCTTGGAAGTTCTTCTATTATGTTTTCAATTTAACATTGCTTATATATAAAGAATATCTTTGGCAATGTATCTTTTCAAGGAAAACCTAGAAAAAAATCAATAACATTTCAACTACTGGAGAAAATGGAGTTGTCCTTGTTAAATTCTAAGTTGTTATTTAGTAGTGTTCAGTCTTATTAAGACTAAGTCAATAACAGTAACTTCTAACAAATGTATTTTGAGCACCCAAAGCATATGTGTACACTGCAGGATTTCTCTGGAGGACAAAGTAATTCTCTTCAGAATTCTCTAGCTTCCCAACTATTCAATTAGATTCTCACTTACCTCTGAAAAGCTCAAAGTAAAACTATTTTACCATAGATTGTTTAGGAAAGGAAGTTCAAGAGGTACGTGTGAAAAATTCTAGGACTGGAAATTCTTTCTTGAGATAAAAATTTTCCTGCTTTCTGAAATATGAGTCTTTCTTTTTTAATCTGATACATATTGAAATTTATAAAGAAACGTTACCATAAATCCTTTCATGAAATGACTAACATTTCCTAAGTTCCAATTTTGTGGACATGTTCAGTGAATCAGTGCTATGGGTTAGCAATTAATCTATTATGTTGCAATTGCCTTTATAATTAATTTATAGTAGAGACTTCTAATTTTCTAGTATTTATGTTTTTAGTGGTGCTGATTTTATACGAATTTTTGTAGATATGTCTTTCTGGTATTTTATGTATATCATCACTTAGATTGGCAGTGTCATAATTAGAAATAACGACACTAAAGAGATACTAATATTATCTGTTTTTGAAAAAGCCAGTATATAAGATCAATTATTTCATTCAATGGTTAAATGTAACTATCTCACTTTAAGGAAGCTATTGTAGTTTGTGTGTAACAATATACCATAAGATAAGATCTTTCATTAACTTTGCATCTAGAAAAAACCTAAGTTAAATTTTAATGCATCAGCTAAAAACTATTTTTGTTGTTAATCAAAATGTCTGACTTATAAACAGTAATAAATGAACGTGTTGATTCTGACCATGAATTGTCTGGTATATATGAACTTCATTTAATTTGCATATCTAAAGATTTTTGTACAAATCACATTATTTTTTAGCTTCCATTTTTATTCAACTAGCATTTTCAGTTACTTATTTTATATAATTGCACTTTCTTGCCCCCTGTATATATATATATATGTCTTCCCCTCCATTTCTCACAAATAATAAAACCTCATTAAAAAGCTCTTTTTCCGAATCAGATATGCTGCAGTTCAAATCATGTCTCCTGAAGTGTAACTACATATAATAAAATCTTGATATAAGACAACTTAAACAAATGGGTATTTTTATTGTCTTCTGACAGCATCACAAAGAACTTCTGTGACTACACATGTATTAATCCAAGGGTGAGAATACAGGGTAGATGAATAGTTTGTAAATGACAGAAATGCTTCAGAATCAATTCTTTCTTTGGTAAGTTGCATGAGTAACCCTGAGTCAGGACCCAGGGTAGGTATTAATTTAAGGTCCATTGCATTGTATTGTATTTATTGGGTATCTACTGTCTGCCCATTTAGGCACTGTGTTGCTGTGCTTGGAAAATTTTGAACAGAGATTAGAGATAATTTCTGCTCCTTCCCCTACTCAAATCAATGATTTTATTCACTTTCTAAAGCCATGATTTAGAATTCAAAAAGATGGCTTAAAACAGTGTTTCTCAGACTTAAAAAATATATATATATAGTAATCCCTAGAGAATCTTGTCAAAACAAAAAGTTTGATGCAGGGATGTCAGGATAACTCAACAGGTTGAGCGCTTGCCTTGCAACCGCAAGGTTCAGAGATTAAGCCTCCGCACCAGCCCATGCAAACCCACGTGCTGAACTGTGGTGTGCAACTGGCAGCTGCCAGGATGGCAGCCACAGTTCTTGCCTCCCATGAGGGGACCCCCAGTTCAATTCTGCCTCATGCTGCCTCCACATTCACATGTGTGGAATAAAACAATGTCAACAAACTGATGATATACAACTATGGAGACTGCTGTGGGCCCTTCCCTCTTCTCTCTGTGTCTCTCTGTCTTTCTTATCTTCTCTCAAAATAGTTAAATAAATATTAAAAAAGAAAAATTTGGTGCAGTAGGTCTAGGCAGGCCTGAGGAGCTGCATTTCTAACACTTAGGAGTAATAAAGATCTAAAGGATTTTTCATCAATGGTCTTTTATTTTCTACTCAAAATAACACTGAGCAATAGTCATATACTGTAAAGCCTTTGCTGGTGTCTCAGCCCTCTTCTGATGAGGTTCTTCTCTTGTATAGAAATTAATTCTAGTGGACACCACCTCTTTTCATTCTGCTGTTTTAGGAAGAGTGACTAAAAAGATCACAGTTTTAGAAAGGACCTGGTCACTGCTTCCAAAGGACAAGACGAGCCAATTCTACCTTTATAAATATGATGACGAAAGTCTTAACAGCCAAAGCCAAGGTTTCTCTTATCATTTGAGAAACTAATGAGTTAGCGTTCTATATTTCCTAATAAATATGTTACAGAATAGAAGCCATGCATAATTTTTCAGGACACAGAAACATATAAAAAGTTTGTAGAACATGTCATAATTTCACCTACCTCCTTCTTTGAAACTTGTACTAAATGTTTTTTTTTGGACTGAAGTATTTCTTAAAAGTCTTGTATCCCACTCTAATAATTTTAGTGAGAGTTTGTAAAACCTGCTACACAGGGGAAGAAAGAGTGGCCACATGACAAATAGCCATAAGCATAATTTTGCTTACAAATGCTGGAATTTTAAATGTTTTCAGGATAATAAGAATTTACAAAAACAAATAAAAGAGAAGTAATCATCCTACTTGAGGAACTTACAATTTAGTTGTTTTATTTTAATCTTAACTATAAGATAAGCTATGTTTTTCTATAAGCTATTTGGTTTGAATTAAAGGACAGATCATATAGTATCTATCACATTTGAATGCACAGAAATATGTGTAATCATTTCCAAAATGAGATATTAAATTTATCTTATTTTGGTTCCTGCTTTGTGATTTGCTAGAAAAATGTCACTTTGTCAAATCTAAAAAGGTTAAGATTTCTCAGTCATTTGGTGAAAAAAGAAAAGTGACATTCCTGAAAATAAATTTATTACCCACAATTCTTTCTCTCAGAGATCTTAACTTTTGTCTATTAATGTCATAAACTTCTTCCCGATGTCTCTTTTCATATGTCCTCATAACATTTAACATGGATTGCCTTTGAATCTATCTTAGTTGTGCTAGTTATCCTCCTATATATAGTATCCATCAACCCTGTTTCATCCTCCTCCTCACCTTCTCACAATTACCCTAACATTCACCACTTCCTTTTTATCTCTCCTTTGCATCCATATTATTTCACCAATCAAATGACCTCCAGCTCCTTATGTATTTTTCCCTCAGGCATCCATTTCTTTTTTTCCTCCAGAAGTAGCACAGTATTCCACTTCATATATATTGCATATGTATCCCTATTTTATGTTTTTTACCTACTAGATTTTTTTGCATGGAAATTTCCTTTCATTCTTTTACTATCTCATTCTAGCATAAAATTGCTCTTGTGACTATTACCTCCTGATTTTTAGTCATTAAATCTTTTGGGAAATATAATACCTGGGGCCTTATCAAATTTATCTCAAGTTCTGTAAAGAAATATCTGTATTTCAGCTATAGGTTTTCTTCTCCAGTCTTCTTTCTCTAAGATTTATTTTATTGTTTTGAGAGAAGATGAGTGAGAGAAAGACAAAGAGAGAAGGGAAGAGAGGAAGGCCCAGAGCAGTCTCCATAGTTCAGGAGTGTCAAATTCAATTAAAACACGGGCCATTTGGTGCAACAGGCAAGATTCACGCGGGCCACATCACATTTACAAATGTCGCCAGAACTGAGTCAGCGCATTTATACACGCCCCCAGGCCCCCAGGAAAGGCACTGGGCCACGTGTATACTTGTCTTCAGTAGTTAAAGGGTTAACGAGGGAATTGTGTGCTCGGTATTGCCTCGATCTCCCCTAAGCGCTATTTTCTTCATAATGATTTTTCCTATATTCATTTTATTTCAGAGCATCGTGGGCCACAAAAATTACCTCGGGGGCCGCATGCGGGGGCTGCCAGTTTGACATCTCTGCCGTAGTTGTACATCATTAGTTTTTTGACATAGTTTCATTCCATACAGGTGGACATGGGTCCGTGTGGGGTGAAACTGAACTGGGGTTCTCCTGCATGGGAAGCAAGAACCTTCACCACTGTCCTGGTACTTACCAGTTGTGCCTCAGTTTAGCATGTGTGTTTGTCTGGGTAGGACTGGGATTTGATTCCTGGACCTCTCAGTTGCAAGGCAAGCACTCAACTTGTTGAGCTATACTAGTACCTTCTCTTCTTCAGTTTTATAGGTAGCATCAAAATACACAAAACAAGGTCAGGTAAACACACACACACACACACACACACACACACGCACACAAAACACGCACCAACTTCTCTCATCCAGGTGAACTGAATTCTCTTCCTCCTTGGTAAAGTCTTAGAAGGTCATTTCTATTGCTGATACACAGGTTATAAAATTGGCCTGTTTATATAAGCAACATTTCTAGAGTTTTCAATCCTTACATATATGGAACTACCTTGAGAATCAGCAACTATGGGTAATGCATAATTCATACCTTATTATCTTTCTAAAATATTTTTAGTCAGTTTTTAATAAAGAGACACCTAAGCAAGATAATGAAAATCTGCATTCAAAAACTAATGAAATAAAAAGTGTAGGAAATATAGAGAAATAAAATCAAACCTACTATTCCATTCATTTATTCTTGAAACACTGTCTAATAGCCATTGTTTGGAGGTATTCATTATGTACTGGATCAGAAATAATAAAAACAAACAAAGGATATGATACAGTTTCCAATTTTCAGAAGACCAAAATCTAGTAAAAAGAGACAAATAAAAATTTATTAAATGTCCATATATTGAATGCTGTGTTAGATATATGTGAATATCACAATGCATAGGGCCAGAGGACTTGATTTATGCTTCCTTTAAAACTTAAGTCAAATTACCTTGATTCTTCTATGTAGCATGGCTAGATTGGCTGGATGTAAAGGTGAGGTCCATCTAGATTTTTTAATGATAAAAGGAAAGATAATTTTATTGCATCTTGTTAAAAATATTCTTAGTTATTATTTTTGAGCCTTTTTGTTTTAATCTAACAATTATAGACATCCCATATATCAATTAAATAAAGAAAGGAAAAGTCAGGTTCATGCCTCTGATGCTCCTGAAGACCGATGATGCTGAAAGTGATCATACCGTTGTACATCCTGAAAAAGTTAGTATTTTAAAAAATTTCATCAGATTTGAAGGAAATTTGTGAGAGCTCTTATTCTGCTATAGGATTGACCTTTGAGTAGGCTGATACTCTGTAAAATGAGGTCTGGATTGAATTTAAAAGCATAATGGCAATAATGTTACAACCAAAACTGCCAAATTGTTTTTATTTGAGTAATGTAGGGGTCGAAGAACATGATCATGAAATATCAGATGTTGAATCTGATGGATAATATATTCATCTGTGGGTACCATCTCCCTTGAATTCTAGGATTGGTCCATAGTATTTCTAGAGTTTTTTTCTAATCCAAGAACAGGACTCCAGGCATATGCACAGAATTTATTAATTCAACTCATCATTGCCTCACCTTTGACTTTGCATAAAACTACCTAGCTTGTCTTTGATTCTGCATTTTGTTTTGTTTTTTCCCCCTACTTCAATTCATACTTCCAACTGATGCCTTTATGGTCTCCAAGCCCAATTTTCCTTCTAAAAGTCCAAACTCAATAGCCACTTCTTGATGACTGTATGTTATCTCCAAACTTGATTCCAACCACCCCTCATCACCTGCTAGATGTTTTGTTCCAAATATACCCCATACAGTTTGCCTTTGACACCCATCGTGTCCACACTTTCACATTTGTCATTGCTCATGTGGTTCCTCTGTATACCCAAATCCTACATCTCTTTAAAGTTTTAGCCCAAATTTCATCTCCTGTACAGACTTCCAGCTATTCCAAATTGGAAAACAAAATGAAACAAAACAAAACAAAAAACACAACATTCAGTTATCTAATTGTTAAAATGTAAAAATAACATTGCATCTGTATCACTTTGCACACACTTCTACATTCTAGGGTAGCATTACAATCAAGCAGAAGTCCTGTTCTCTTTAAAAATCTTAGGAAAAATTCTGTGTCTTGTTCAACATTGAAATAGTAATAATGATAGATAACATTTATTGAGGGCTCACTCTGTTACTGTAATAAGTTTAAGATAAATCGGCATTCGAGATGACTGAATAAAAAGAGAGTCCACTTAAGAAATACAACTAAAGAAAGGTTAAATTAACTTCTCCATTAATCATGAGACATAAATTATCAAATTCAGTGCTTTTAACACTATTCCTTGTGAGGCAAATATTACTACCCTATTTTTACATGAGAAGAACCCAAGTCTCATACAGTTCAGAAACTTCCACAGCTTCCCACAGTGAAAAAGTAGTGGGCTACACCTAATCCACATGTATCTTACTTCGGATTCAATTTTTTGACCATTATTCTATATTGCTTCCCTGTGTATTTTCACCTAAGTTTTTGTTCCCTTTTGCCTCTTGAGTTACATATGTGTTTTTGTTTTCCCATAGAAAGTGCTTATAGAGATCTGTTGGATAGACAAATGGGTGACTCAATCAAGAAAGATACATATTTAAGGGTTACACATGTTTATTTATATCCAGGCTGTAAGAGAGAAAAATTTTATTTTATGTGCATAGAAGATAATTGATACAAAGTTTTCTCCCTGGCACATAACTCTAAGATTTATGCCAGAGTTCTCATTTGTGATTTTAATCATATAAAATAGAAGAATTATTATTGTTATTATTTTATTATTAACTCACTCCTTTAAAATTTTTAAGAGTTTTTTTGGGGAAAAAGATGGGTACATCATGGTCATCAGGAGGAAGTTACAGAAATCCAAATTTTTATAAACAATTTTTTCAATTGTCTGATCCAAATCTTGACCTAATTGCTCTTAGATCTATTTCTTCCTCTTCCTTTGTTTTCTGAACAGTAGAAATGATCCTTCCAGACTATGTTTCCCAGGCTTTCATGTCACTGGCTTGCAGCTGTGTTTGGACAGTGGGAGATCCTTGAAGGAGACAGGAGAACTGGAGGAATGTGAAGCTAGGGTGTGTTTTGCCCTCTCTGTTTCAAGTGGCACCTTCTGTACCAGCTACGTGTCCTCTTTGACTCTAATTTCTTTGTATAGGCCCATTAGGGTTTCAGCCTCCACCATAGACTCTGGGCTCTGGTAAAATCACCCATCCTTTGCATCCCATTTCAAGATAATTGCAATTGAGAGTCTCTGGGTTGCTTCACTACCCTTAGTTGGCTTCTTAGCAATTATATCATTTATGTACCAGTTCCTGGTACTAAATCTTGTCTGTTTTAAATGCCGATATTCATTCTTTTTTTTCTGTTTGGATACTGACTGATAAAATGTCCTGTGAATTTATTGCTGATATGATTAAAGTTAGAAATCTTATGTTTAATATTGGACACATTTAATAATATTTAGGTATATTTGTCTCTCATTGATGCACCTCTTTCTTTGGGGATGTGAAAATTAATAAACAGAAGCTTCATTTAAAATGGAGTTGGGAGTCTAGAAGAGAGAACTCTCACACACTTACCACTCAACACTCATTACTGACCCCAACAGGAAGAAACTGTTCCTGTATCTCCAACAGGAAGTGATGATACTACATTACTACCTCAGCAGGAGGAAGAAAAGATTTCTTCTTGCCCAGTAACAGCTCAGCCCATGGGAGACTGCAATAACTCAGTCCATGAAAAGTCAATATAAAAAAAAGAAAGAAAGAGAGAGAGAGAGAGAGAGAGAGAGAGAGAGAGAGAGAGAGAGAGAGAGAGAGAGAGAAAGAAAGAAAGAAAGAAAGAAAGAAAGAAAGAAAGAAAGAAAGAAAAAAAAGAAAGAAAGAAAAGTCACTATGCTTCCAGCTCGGTTCTCTCCAAAGGACTTTTGGTTTACAACACTCCTTCCCAAGTCCATAAACAAGCATTCTCCTCTGTTTCTCTGGACTTGCATATGGTTTGTCATTAGATTGCAAGTCCAGAATTGCAAATCTCTGTTCCTGAATGTTTCTGGAGAAATATCTGGCTGTCTATTTGTTTAAGGTTAACAGGCCCTTGATTTTCAACTTCCTTTGTTCTGCTATTGCAGTTATCTCTTATAGTTTTCCATCTTCCAAAATTTTCTTGACATTTCATGCTGACTCTTGTCATCCTTCAGGGCTTACATCTGTTTTAGTCCTTTACTGTCATTTTTGTAGAACTCTGAGGGTGAGAAGGAGGAATAAATTTGCCACATTTAATGGGAAGTCTAGTTTTTATACTTATAAAACTACAATCTTACATTTTAAAGCACAAAAAGAGAGGGAGGTAAATAATCTCCTGAATTATGTGAGTACCTTTTAAAATTGCATTTTTAACTATTCATCTAATTTAAAAAGATTTTAAGCAATGCATATATGAACACTTTTATTCCAAAATATAGCTTGCTAGTTTACCTTAAGGTATAGAAAAAGGCTATAAATCAAAACATACTAAAGGAAATCTGTAACCAGTTTCTATGGCCACAGTTTATAGTTAAAAATATATAGGTCAATAAAGCATTGATTAAAAACAAACTTTTCCAGCAAAGGTTGTACATTTATTCTTTAAAGAATAAAATAATTCATGAACCTGCGTGTCCTGATGCCAAAATCAGTGTTATATTTTTCCAGGTTAGTTCAGTAACAGCATTTAGTCTTGGATGATTTTGTCTAGTGCTCACTATGAACTGGCCTCATGAGCCTCTTGGCTTTGTTACTTTCTATCTTATCACTTAGTGTAGAAAGTACAAAGACTTCATTTCAGAGTTGAAGTGTGAAAAAATGAGATAAGGCTCAATTTACCTGTATGAGAAGAAGAAATTGATGACTTATCTTGTTTTCACATTCCTAAGGTTTCTAGGTGAACTTTTCTAACATAAATGTCAGTTAAATAAATATCTGAAATAACATTTTTTTTTTTTTTTTTTTTACTAAGACTGGCTTTAGAATTGCTATGAATTACATGGCCTGTGGGACTAAATTACGAACAGAGATCCAGAATTTTTTCTCCTATCACATTTATACTTTTAGGAGTGAGATTTATTTATTAAAATGATTGGAAAAGGCTCAGAGAGGCATTAGATATATAATTACTGAGGAAGTTATAGTTTTTTACAAAAATTATATTTCCAGAACCAACCATTTAAATTTATTTTATGAATTTCTCTCTATGCCATAAAGAACTTGCTTTTATAATTTTCTGTGGTGAGTTTTCAGGCAATGTTTAAAACCAAATGGAGGTAACAGTTATATATTTTTCTTCAGCAATTTATTCCATAGCAAATGGAGGCAGGTATATAATTACCAGATAAGATACATATGCATAAAAGGAAAAACAAAACTTTTAAAATAATTAAAAAACCAAATAATATTTCTGTAGTTTTAAAAACAAGTTCTCAAGGTACATGTTTTATACCTGTATGTCTATCTGCAAATATTTTTTATTTCTATCGAAGTGACTGCTGCTAATTTAGTACAAAGAAAACATTTTCTGTGATTAAGGCTTGGAATGTCTGCCCCATTTTTCAATGCATTTTCATGTGTGCTCCTTACACCAGGAATGGGAAATAGCATATCTCGGTGGACCTCACACTTTGCCATACAACACTCCAACTTTTCTGCCATGGGATGATCTTCAGAGCACAAATATGACATTGATATTTTATGTTCTGTGGAAGAGATGTCCCTGGATCTCTTCCTGATGACTCAAAATCCTTCCTGAGGGGCTCATAACATGAGGTAGTGGTCTTGATCTTAAACTGCTTTTGGTAGTCTCAGGGTTTATATAATAGTGACTTTAAGAGCCCATACTCTCTGATTGATAAATTCAGATCTTTGCACAGTGGGCTCTGGTCTGCATATTTAAACCAGTCATGAAAAGCCAAAGTGTGACTTACTTGCCCAATGCCCAAGATAAATTAGGACAGAACCACGAAATGACAAGATAGCAAAACTACTGAAGGCCGGGCAGAGAGGCTATAGAATAGGGTAATATGCTGTGTTTCCCCTTCATACTCTTTTGATTAGTGTTTGTTGTTTTTAAGTCAGGCTTTGGGAAGTAAACTGTGAAGTGTATAAGTGATGAGAGGATACTTGATCTCTACATACCAGTATTATAGGAACAGTAGTAGGGGACTGTTAATGAGGATGGAAATAATACAAATTTTGCGAACTGTATAAAACTTTGAGTCTATATAGTTTTGAAAACTTTGAGTAAAAAAATATCATATTATTACAGTCGGAATGCATCAGTATAACGTGGATTAAATAATGTCTTAGGCAAAAGTCAATATTTGGCATTTGTGGTTTGTATTTATTCTTGACATCTATGGTGAAGTTTATGCAGTTGGGTTTTCTTTAACTTAATTTATTTTATTATTAAATTCTGGGGTTATATTTGTTAGTAAAATTATATAGGTTTTAAGTGGACAATTCTGTAATACATCACCTATGTGTTGCCTTGTGTGCTCACCACCCGGAGTCAGTTCTGCTTCCATCACCTTATAGTTGATCCCCACTTGCCCCCTCCTCACCTTCCTCTCCCCTTACCCTCTGATAACCACTAAACTATTGTCTGTGTCCATGAGTTTATGTTTTGTTGTTTGTTTGTCTTGTTCCTTTGTTGCTTTCAGTTCACTTGGTATTTTTGAACAATTTACTATACATTGTAATTTCACTATCTAATTGGTTAGCATAAACAAAGATACAATTTTAGCGTTCTTAAAATTCCAAACAATTTCAATTTTATATCAGATTATACTCGTTTTGAATGAAAATATGCATCTGCAGATGGTGCTGAATTGCATAAAATTAATTACTACATGTGCAAGTTTTCAGTAATTAATTCCAGTGAGGCCTCTAAAAATCCATTGTGAGCAAAATTACATGCTTCTTAGCTTCTTCTTTTCCAACCTGATGGTTGAGTTTTCATTTTTGAGAACAAGTTAAAATGACATGGAAGCATAAAGGTCATTCAGGGAAAATGCACAGGTTTCTCGGGGTATAACAGAACCAAGCATTTGAATTATAGAGAGTTCCCAGACGCTTGTAGGTTTTCATTTGAAGAGTGATCGTCTCTCAGTGATGGGATGGGAAAGTCAATATTGGCAGTGCTGGGGCTGTTGCTTTGCATATGTTGTCCAGCCAGTCCTGGACATAGACTGACAGTGAGATTTTTCCAGTGTCTCAGATCTTGGCCTTCATACTGACATGGAATGTTAAGTTTCTCATTGTTTTTCTGTGGTCTTCATGAATGAATGATTATAATACAGTTTAATTCATGCAATTGAATGTTTTCAGTATAATATTAAGTATATTTTGTCCATAACAGTGAAGTATCTGGGTTCACTGCAAAGACTACTAATACTAGGTGATGAAGAAACAAGAGAGTTTCAGACTTTCAATTCAGGCTCATTATATTTAAAAGCAAAAATTCTTATGAAGCAGTTAGATTCTATTTTGAATCATGTGCCTTCAAAGTTTCCATGACGTTTGGGAGTTATGGAAACTTTTAAGCCATGCCTACCTCAGT
This sequence comes from Craseonycteris thonglongyai, assembly GCA_004027555.1. NCBI lineage: Eukaryota > Metazoa > Chordata > Mammalia > Chiroptera > Craseonycteridae > Craseonycteris > Craseonycteris thonglongyai. Next base: position 5,977 of record PVKE010014719.1, on the reverse strand, counting down.
CACATGGGGTAAGGCTTTCTCTGTTATGAAATAAGGTGCTAGATTTAGATGTTTAAATAGAGACTTTTTGTGTAGTCATGTTAATTAAATTAATAAGTGAAACTACCTTACACATAAGCTTGGAAGTCACTTGAAGTCTGCTCTCCAGAAGATACAATGTCTTAACTTTTAAGTACCAATATTTTATTTCTTTTTTTTAAGGTTTATTTTATAATTTTGAGAGAAAGTGAGAGAGACAGAGAGACAGAGAGAAAGGGAGAGAGTCTAAAGCAGTCTCCATAGTTGTGCATCATTAGTTTTTTGACATAGCTTCATTCCACACAGGTGGATATGGGGCTGCATGGGTAGAACCGAACTGGGGGCTTACCTCTCAGGAGGTAAGAGCCTTTGCTGTCATCCTTGTGGTTACCAGTTGCATGCTGCAGTTCAGCTTGTGGGTTTGCACGGTCTGGGGCTGGGATTCAACTCCCAGACCTCACAGTTGCAAGGGAAGCACTCAACCTGTTGAGCTATCTTGTCATCCCCAATATTATATTTCTTTATGCTCATACACAGCTATAACTCTCCACTGTAGATACACATCAGAATTAATTATGGGGCTTTTCAAAACACATTTAAAGCTTGGTTAGCAAACTAGACAAAGAGCAATCAATGCACACAGCCTCACCCACATGCATACTCCTCACTCCCACACACACTTCTAAGCTATTTATTGGTTATCTTGCTTAAAGAAACCTATACCTATACAAAAAAAATTTTGTGTGTGGGGTGGGTACTCAGGAAATAGCTTCTTTTGCTTTCTAAGTACATGATCTTTATTCTAGATTTGTGAGGCATTTCCTGGCCTAGGGACAGAATAGAATAAATTGCAGAAAGAGTTCAAAGATTAACTAATATTTGTTTTCTGACATTCAAGAATATAACTTCTCAATAAAACAATAGATTCTATACAAAACACTTCTTTTGAGAAAGAACTGTCTAAATTTCTTTAATTTCCATTCAACTTACCAAGAGATGAACTTTGCAGGTAACATATGAGAATTTACCTAAAATATATACAGATTGGGAGAAGGAGGTAAAGGTGATGAGAGAATTTTAAGCAGAAAAAGGAGAAAGAAAATCAAGAGTGAAAACTGAGCTTATGTGTTTTTATTTATTTGGCTTTTCCAAGCTATGTTCCTCAAAGAAAGGATTTTTTCTTCATGCTTCATATTTAGGATTCTGAAAGAGCTTATTTTGCAGTCAGCAGTTTAGACCACAGCTATATCAGGTCAAATTGGCATCCCAAAAATATTGGAAAGACCTAAAGTAGAGCTTTCCTGAGTTGCAATTGTCAGATTTTAACGTTGGCAAAGCGGGACACCATTGACCAGGGGGGAGGGGGTTCTTGATTAAAAATTTGGTCTATCTCCCGCCGTTCCCTAGATTGTTGTGCATTCTTTCCAAAAATCGGGACTTTTTTAAAACGCCGCGGGACAAATTGTTAAAAATTGGGACTGTCCCACCAAAAGCGGGACGTCTGGTCACCCTATTCCAAGTAACATTGAACAGACCCATAAGTAACAGAGGATTCAGCTAGTAAACTTGATAGAGGAGGAAACCATTTCAATGCAGAGTAACCCTAGAATGTGACACAGGGGAGACCCCTTGGGTGGAGAGCTAATGGGAATTGAAACAAGATGACAAAAACAAAGTGAACTCAGGTTAAACATGATGCATCTCCAGAAGCCTTGCCTGGGCCAAGAGAAGAACCACAAGTAATTAGCTGAAAACTTCAGCGTTGGAGACCAACAGAGGTGCTTGGCAGTTCATGGGCAATGCGTCAATGACCTGTGCATGCTAACCAGAGCACCCACAGGAACCTGCAAGGCTGCAGACCCACTTCTTACCCCACACCATGAGGACATGTGTGTCACACTCCTCTCTCATCATGTACCTGAATGTCATCTTAGGAAGGGGAGTAGTGGGAGAGAAAGGTGATTATCAGAAAGATCATGCTAAAATTATATCAGACTAGGTAATTAAGCTTTAAATGGTAAGACTAACTGGGTTTGTTTATGTATTGTTTGCAATTTGTTTCTGTTAGTTAGCGGACCAGGCCTTGGGAGGAAGACCTGATTTGTCTTACACAAATATCTTCTCTGCAAATTTGAGTTGTTAACATAAGATATACTTGCTATATATTCTTGGAAATACTAACTGACGGACAAGGGATATCTATATATTTCCACTTATACCACATATTTCCTTAGAGTATAATTCAAAAACATTGGTAGACGCTGAAAATTCTTCTAAGTTTTGGTTTTAGCCACATTAAATATCTAACTACCTATCACAACATAAAAATTTAAATTTTTGAATTTTTTGTTAGATGCAGTGAATATTAAAATCTCATTGACGTACATCTGATTATCCACTATATTAGTCTGCTTGGGCTGCCATAAAAAAAATATCATACACTGGGTAGCTTAAACAATAAAAAGTTATTTCCTTGGGGAAGCCGGGATGGCTCAGTGGGTTAAGGGCTTGCTTTGCAGCCCCAGGCACCAAGGATCGAATCCTGGCCCCGGCCAATGTGGACCCATATGCTGAACTGGGGTGTGTTTCTCATGTAGGAGGTCCCCAATTTGGTTTTTGCACCCCTTCCCCCTCCCCCAGTTCCTTCCCTGGCTCAAGGGGGTGTGCCTCCCATGCTGGAGGCCCCCAGCCTGGTTTCTGCTGTGAACGACCATGCCCAACTGTGTGGAATGAAACCATGTCGAAAACTGATGATGTATAACTATGGAGGCTGCTCTGGGCCCTCCTCCTTCTCTCTGTCTCTCTCTGTATCTGTCTCTCTCTGTCTCTGCTAAAAACAATAAAATAATTAAAAAAAAGTTATTTCCTCACAGTTCTGGAAACTGGAAATCCAAGATGAAAGTGCCAACAGGGTTGTGTCTGGTGAGCGCTCTCCCTTTGGGTAGCAGTTTGGCTATCTTGTCATTATGTGCTCACAGTGAGATCTCGTCTCTGTGCAGTCACAGATCTTTTTCTCTCTCTCTCTCCATCTTTTTATAAGCCAAGCAATTCTAGCATGTTAGGACCCCACCTGTATGACTCATTTAATTTTAATTGCTTCCTAAAGGCCTTATCTCTGGATATAGTCACATTGGGGATTAGGGTTTCAACATATGAATTCTGAGAGAACACAATTTAGTCCACAGTAGCCATAAAACTCAAGCATAGTATTTTTAACATAGTTCCATCTAATTTTAATTTATGTATATAAACATGACTTTATGCAATGTATGATAATGAAGTACCTTCTGAAGCATAAGCAATGAATTAAATTATGTCCAGTGTACTCTTTGTGCTAAATTGCATTTTAAACTGGTAATTTGTGTATACAGCATATGGTAATATTTGATAACTAGCATAATAAGTTGGCCACTGCATTTCCCTCTTTATTAATTCTGATAAAATAAATCTCATCATATTTTCAGTTGAGAACTGATCTAACTTATAAGATATTGAAAAGTGATGGAATGCAAGCATTTATTTAAACTAAAACTTTTCTACTATATGCAGAATAACTAGTAAATTAGAAGCTCCTTTATTTACCCATACACAGACTCATAACCAATAAGTTAATTAAGCATGGTAATTAGCATAATATTTTTGAAACCACTGTAATTATATGTTTTTCATTTTTTGTCCTAATAAATCACATTCCCCAGTATTATACCACCTTCAATTACAGTATGAGGGGGAAAGCAAGTGCTTTGTTAGGAGGCAATAGTCTCTAGCTCAGGGCTGCCACATGTATTTATACACATTGTACGTTGTATGAGGGTACCATATCTAGCAAAGCTCTATTTACATTATAGGTAACATAGTTTTCATATTTACTTCAAAAGAAATTTTCCAGCAGATGGCAATAAAATGTCTGATTCTAAGCATATCAAGATAAAGCCACTATTTTCTAACAGATAAAAATAAAGTTTTTGAGGGAAGACCACACTTTTTTTTAAATTTGCAAAACGTCACTGAAAAACCTCATGGGGGATACACCTCAAGGGGTAATTTAAGAATTAAATCAGTCATAATAATAGTTCCTAGTTTATAGAAAGCTCTGAATAAATGTTAGCTATGAGCGTTACTACTACAATTATCACTATCAACATTGTCATTATCTCCATGATGACAAGCAGAATCTTTACACATACAGGCAATATCATGTGAGAGAAGAGAGATGCTATAGAATTCTTTCTTACCTAGAAAGACCGAATATTCCATAAGACATATTTAAGCAAATGCAGTTGAAAACTTAAACTTTAAATAGAATGAATATTCAAGACAGATGTCGTGGCCAGATCTCTCTCTCTCTCTCTCTCTCTCTCTCTCTCTCTCTCTCTCACACACACACACACACACACACACACACACACAGATACTTATATGTCTAATGTTCCCCTTACCCCTTGTATGGTAAGAAGTGAGGGTCAAGAACTTGTAAGGAATATTACTTCAGTCCTAGAAAAGTTACTACTTTTTCCCACTTCAGAGTGAAGTTCTGTGTCAGTTCAAGTCCTCTGAGAAGAAAACTCTAAGATAGTATTACAATACAGGAGATTTATTGAATGCAACAGCTATAAACGATAAAGAGAAAACGAATAGAAGTAGGGAGGGCAAGCCTTCAGATTGTGATGTAGGCCTGAAACCTGTGAAAGGAGAAACAGAAAGAAGGGGAATTGGGTGGAGATACCTCTGGATCATAGTGCATTTCTGAGAAAGCCTTCGCCAAACCAATGAGAAGGCCCACATTGGACAATGCTCTAGAACTCTTGCCATGTTCACGTACTGGCTAAGGACAACCCAGAGAAAGTGTATTATCTTACTGAACACAATACTTGATCCAAATGTACAGCAGCTGGGCCTGTAGAAAACTCTGTTTTTTATGTAAGGGTCTTTGAAAGGACATCTGAATGAAACATCCACATGACTGCCAAAGTGTGAATACATTTTCTGACCTTGCTTCATGTACTTTAAGGCATAAATACACTGCCCACAAACTTTTAAAATTCAAAATAGTATGAGCAGCCATATACAGAATTGAAGGGAGAAATAAGCAACTCTATAATAATAGTAGAAGACTTCCACACATCATTTTTAATAATAGGCAGAACAACCAAATCACTAAGAAAATAGAGGACTTGAACAAGACTATAAATCACTTGGACCTAACAGATGTATCCAGAACATTCCATCCAACTACAGCAGGATACACCTTTCCCTGAAGTACACAAAGAACATTTTCTAGGCTAGATCATATTTTAGGTAACAAAATAAGTCCTAATAAATTTAAGAATATTGAAGTCATACGAAGTATATTTTGTGGTCACAAAGGAATAAAACTAGAAATCATTCATAGAAGAAAAATTGGAAAATCTACAAATATGTGGAAATTAAATCACACATTTTTAAAATTATTATTAATTGTTAAATTTATTGAAGTGACATTGATTGGTAAAAATTACATAGGTTCCAGGTGTACAATTCTACATCATACCATCTAGGTATTGCATTGTAAATCACATTTTTTAAATAAGCAATGGGTCAGACAAAATCACAAGGGAAAGTAGAAAATATATTGCAACAAATGAAAATGAAAACAATATACTAAAATGTATGAGATGTAGTGAAAGCAGTGCTAAGAAGACAATTTATACTGTAAATGCCTACGTTAAAAAGAAGAAAGGATACTTTTCGAGAGAGTAAGATGACGGCATGAGAGGAGAACCCAGACACCTGCCTGGGAAGGGACTTACGAACAAAAAGGAACCCACAGGGGAAACCCTGAGAAGCACCCTCAACTGAGAGAACCACACAACGCAGAACAACACACAAAGGTTAGAGGAAAAAGGGGAGAGCGGGAGAGGGAGGGAGAAGGAGCAGTTTGGGGACAGGAACGGAGCGCGGAGCGCGGCCCGGGGCTGGC